>APFE031587819.1:106044-183828 GCA_000404065.3 Pinus taeda | reverse complement strand
CTGTTTTTTAGATTTTGGACCAGGTCTGGAAGGAGGGGTTGCCCTAGGCCATGAGTGTAGCATCACAAACCATAATGGTGAGATTTGGAGCTATAACACTCGTGTTGGATAATATAAATGGCACAAAGTGATGCTTCCACATCCTCATCCTTCCTTAAGAGTGCATCTGCAACAACATTTTGCTTCCCTTTTTTGTAGATGATTTCAAAGTCATAACTAAACATATTTGTCACCCATTTTTGTTTCTCTTTAGAAGATAATATTTGTTCCAAAAGTTATTTAACATTATCATGATATGTTTTTACCTTGAAGTGTCTTCGCATTAGGTAAGGTTCCCATTGCTTTAGTGCATGTAGTCTTCCCAACAGTTCCTTCTGTGGTGTAGGTAAATATCCTCTGTGGACAGAGGTGATCCCTCTAGCCCAAGGGTGGGTCTAGCCACAAACATAACAAACTATTGAAAACTTCCTTAGACTAGAATCGAATAAGAGGGCCTACCTCTTAGAATGCTAATCCGCTTGATGATGATCTCGCTCCTTTGCTCCAACTTCCTTTCATTCTTGCATTCAAACACTTGAAACAAACAAACAAGAGACAAAAACAAACGTGATATCATACAATCGCATTCAATCTACTTAAAAAGCCAAGGAATATTAAGCCATTAAATGTAATATGACACTTAAAGTAGGAAATAAACCATTAGTTGTTCTGATATAAAACTTAGAACGAAATACAACCAAAGCCTTGACGTTGCATGTCTCCTCCGACGTATCCGAGTTCCAACACCACTACTAGCTTCTCATGGTTAGCCTCAACAATGGAAGTACAATTCTTCTTCCCTTTAGTTCCAAACCAAACCAAACACACTATTCTCCCTTCACAAGCATAAACTAGAAGGCTAAAGCTATAGATATCCTTATGGTTATTCAAGCTCCAAAAAAGACTAGTTCAGCTTGGAAAAGGAGGAGTTTATATAGATTTGATGGAGGGGAAATGGTTCCCCTTATGGTGGGAGAAGGCTTATCCCTTTGGTTTGTTCTATTTTAATAGCGGAAAGGAACCCATACAAACTCTCTCAACTCTATCCAGCCCAACCATTTAATAGACTTCCGTTCATAAATCTTATAGACCTGGAAGCTTTGACTCCATTTTTAAAAACTTGCCAAAAGAAAGTTGGCACGAGATATGAATGGCTCACTTGCATCGTTTGTCTCTAGGCCTGGTTTCAAACTCTACAAATTGGCGCAGGGAAGGAACTGAGCACTAGCGTCGGTCCTGAAGACTGGGATTGAAGGAGGATTCTTGGGAAATGATGCAAGAGGGAAATGTTCCACACATGAATAGGGATGTAAAGTCATGCTCTTCATGATGGAAAATAAAATAGAGTTCATTGTAGAGGTCCTCCAGGATCAAGGAACAGGGAGTACAGGGATAGTGACAAAATTTTGTGTAACATAAGCCCCCTAAAGCGTGAAGGCTAAATTAGAGTGAGGGGTGAAATTCTTTACAAGTAGATGCGTGGAATTGGAGACAATTGTCGGAAAACCTGCACGAAAACATAGATACATTTCCATCACTAAAAATTTGATAAATGATACATGAATCATGATATGGACGCAGTCATCCAAAGAAATATCATGTAAATGGATCCAAGGTATGGATGCAGTCATCCAGTAAGGAGGATCATATCGAACCCAAGGTATGGTTGCAACCATCTAATAATGAGAAGGATCACATATAACAACTCATGGTATGGTTGCAACCATCCATCTACAAGAGACATGTATATAAGCATGATCATGTCACATCACCTTGCAACCTGGACTTTAGTAATTTGAGCCGGTGGTCTTGTGCTTCCAACATGACCCAATAAAAGTACAAATTCTAACATGTGAATAGATGTGTCAAAGTCGAACATGCTAGAAATTCGCTTGATTACCAGTCAAAGATGTGAATCGTTAACAAGTGTGAGAGAAACCACCAATAATGAAAATGGTTCTAACGGTACGAGCAGCACAATCCATGAAATGTGAATAAGGAACTGAAGTCAAACACCTGTGAAATCACCCGATCGAAAGCCAATGATGTGAACTTGTCGTCAAGTGTGAAGAACTTTCCATTAGGGCATGCAAGATCTAAGGTACTGGAAAGGAGTCTCTTGGCCAACTTCCAGATAGTGTTGAAGTCGATAGGAAGCGACCTTGTCAAAGGAGGGCCATGATTTATCCCACATCATCGACGCAAGAGAAAGAGATGTAATGATTATGGGGTATACAGAGAATTAGGAATGAGCTGCAGAAGGATAACTCTTGAACATATCAATGACACGACTCCGGAGTTTGGAAACTTTTGGATCCATAGGATCGGAGGTCATGATGACGTGGTAGAAATCATATGGAAAGGAAAAAATGAATGGCCCAACCCAGGAAAGTCAACAATGAAGTGTGGATATCCCAACCCCACATGAAGCAAAAAGTGTCATGTTCAAGAGTGAGTTGCTGACACAACTAATAGAATTTCCCATTTTCCCCCACCATTTTTGGCAGGTACCCAAATTATTTTTTATCGCAAGATTGAAGGGGATAGCATGTGTTTGCATTGTAAGTCCATCCTTCGAATGAATCTGACCTAGTAAGATTAATGAGCCCTGGGAAGGAGCAGCTTATTTCTATCATGGTGACAAATCCGATGTCGTTTAATTTTTTAACAAGTCTAACAAAGGTGTAACTCAGTGTCTTTTTCAAATTTAGAGAGCTTGAAAAAGACATGGAAAATAAAACTTCAAAAATTCCCTTTTTGTACATTTGTGCCTCTCGATCCCGAAAAGATAGAAAACAATACTTGAGAGAACTGCTTGACCATATCAACCAAGGAGTACCTTTTTCATAAATGTCTTATCCCAGCCTGAAAAAGGGGTAAATGTGTACTCAGTAAATGACGTTTTGAAATCATTTACAAGGTCAAAATGACAAGAACTCAGCAATCTTTTCTTGTTTTGAGAGTCGGAAAAGGGCTTAAAGCAAACTCCTCATTTTTATTTTCTTTAACAAGTCAAAAGGGGAAAAATACTCGAAAATCTTTTCATTTTTATGAGTCAGAAAAGAGCTTAAAGGTGACGTGTCCTAGAGGAACGAGTGGTATAAAGGGTAGCAATTGGTTCTGGTTATGGTGGAACTGCTCAAAAGTATGTAATGGTCAAGAGGTTAGCTAACAAGACGACTCATCGTTGTAGTTCCTTAGGAAAGGAAAAACAACCAAGTGAAAGAATATAATTTTCCAAAGAGATGTTGTTGATGGAATGAACAACAAAGGCTCATCTAGCAGAAATTAGCTGATAAAAAAAACAATGACGAGATGTAAATCGGGCATGGGTTCATTTTTTCACAAGCTTGAACTATGGGGAACTCTACTTGAATTCAGTTTCATGTTTACACAAGCTTGAAATGAAAAACTATCCTTGCGATAAGTTTGTGTGTACAAGCCCCCCAAGGTTCATTTCATTCACCTAGGTGGAAAAAATGAAGGTTCACACTCGAGATCCAAGAAAGACTAAACTGGGATTTTACGAGATCATAATCAAAGACTCGATTTGGAAAAGGGAGTTGTTTCGTTTTTTAACGAGGTTGACACAGTAAAAGAACTATCCTTGGACATTTTTTTCATTTGTTAACGAGGAAGATACAAGAAGAAACTATCCATGAACTCCTTGATTCTTTTTTTAACGAGCTTGACAAGGAAATATTCTCACATCCCTTGTTTCATTTTTTAAGGAGCTTGACACAAGACAAGGAACTCTGCTCCATATCCCTTATTTCACTTTTTAATGAGCTTGACATAAGACAAGGAACTATGCTCTGTATCTCTTGATTCATTTTTTAACGAGCTTGACAAAAGACAAGGAACTATGCTTTGTATCCCTGTTCATGGACCATATGAGAACATGGCTCTGAAGAGGTCATCACTAGATGGGAGAACCACGCTCTAGGAGGAATACATGTCAACTAATACCAATGATAGATTAGGTTCCAATGCCCCCAATACATAATGTACTGTACCATTTGTGTGATCATCAACAGATGTGGAGACATAATAGGTAGCAACATAATTGACCTATGGCAGAGAGGGTACTACTTACAAACAAGAACCAATAGGGGATGATGGTTGCAAAGGGGGCACCTCATGACCAATGAACGACAATTGATCAATGGTCACTTTTCTCCCTTTATGTGGAAAACAAACCACATAGAAAAGCAAAGAAACAAGAGCTCCCATGACATAAACATAGTCGCATCCAAGGAGAAGATTGAAATCTAAGGGACCTTGGACTACCATCACGTCTATATAGATAGTCTTTCCTCCCAAAGTAAGAGGGAACTTTGGAAGGATCCCTAAGGTCAGATTGGTTCCTCCGTTGAAAGCCAACAGATTCTGAGTGATAGGCAGAAGCTGTGGGGAACCCAAAGCTTGCCAAGTAGTATAAGACATGATGCTAATGTATGCACCTTCATATAATATAGTGCCATGTACTACCATATTATAGGATTTTACTGTGATCTGGAACGGCACATCAGATGTAGGGTGGAAAGCATTCAATTGACTCCAATCAAAAGAAATGACAGAACTACTTGGTGGGGGTATCATATGATTGCCCCCATGCCCTGCTGGAGAAGGAGAAGGACTCTCCTGAACAACTGGGACGGGAGGGTCACTCTTCGATTCATGAGAATCTGAGGAGATGTTGGCTTTGTGGGCCCTGACCCAAGTTTAGCATTAGTTAACCAAACAAATCCCTACACTACTGGCCCTTTCGGGATTAGCCCACAGAGCATGGACTAAAGTCTCACCTGAAGCAGTATGGGGGGATGTTGGAACCAAGTTTCTACACCCTGAGATGGTCGTGATGTCAATTTATACCCTTTGTCCCTACTTTCATGCAGGTTGCTAAGCCTTAGGGCTTTGTCAGTCTACCCTTTATTCCACCCTTCATTACCTCCGCGAAGGTGTACGATTGACCTTCGTGCAACCCTAACCTATGGTCCAGGTATTTTCGCGCAGCTATGACAATGTATTGTATAGGTTCCCAAGTTCTTTCAAGTGTTTTACTTATCTTACCAATCAATCATAGTTAGCATCGTGTAAATTGATATCTTTACTTGCGTTCAATTAACAGATATAATCACATACATTTGTACATGAAATAAACATTGTAAAATAAACCCAAAACATAATATCATCAAATGCATTAACAGAGACTAATACACAGTAATTGTAGAATATTTCTCTTTATTGATATTTTCCAGTTTAATATAAACTCTGTCCACCCTATGCACATAGCTGTAGGGGTCCATGCACTCAGTTGCGGACTTCCACTCTAGGCCTCTATGCACTCAGCTGTAGAGCCTCTACCTACGCTAAGACCCGAGAACACTTAGAATTTGCCACTTACTTCCTTAACTCCTCTTTTCACTCCTCACTACTTAGAGCTTACTTACTTAGCTCCTTTTTCTACAACCCATGGTCCGTGGACCATGGGTAGATCTTTACAACCAACTTTACACTTTACAAAATAAGGGTGGACAACCCTTTATGACTCTTGACACTTCACGCTCTATGACCACAAAATGTGGAGACTTTACAACTTTGTTACAAAAATTGTCCTAGAACATGGGCTTTTAGCCCCAAAACTGCCCTTGGGGGAACCCGTTCCCAATAGGCCCCCAACAAAAACAAGGTGACTCGCCCTTGAGTCACTTTGTGGGCATGGAGATCTTGTTGCGAAGACCTCCCAGCTCGACCTGTATGATGACAACCTCGGCGGTGCACTGTGCCGCCGTTTGCTTCACTTCTTTAACAAAATCTCTGTCGCTGGTCCTGAACTGTTAGCCTGAAACTTCTACTGCGTCGCTTGTAGATTAACAAGCTTACCTTCAATGGAGGTCGTGACCGAATAAGCTTTGTCCAACAAGTGCTTTAAGTGCGCCTTCAACATTGCCTCTTTGTGTTGCACTGCATCGACCTATTCCTTCAATTTCTTGGCTTCCTACAACTTCACCAGTCTCTGTGTGAGAGCGATGGTGCGCATTGTACCTTTTACTTCATCATAGAACTACTACAATTCTCATGCCTCTGTCTCCAGCCACTGTACATTAATATCCTCCTCCAGGCTCATCAAGACCTTGAACAATTGTTCAAAAAGTCGTGTGCATTCTGCTATTGCAGTGTCTACCGCAGCTATCGCCTCTCTGACAGCGGTTGCGCGTTGTTCCTTTACTTCTGGTGGAGTTGAAGGTTGGGACTTCAAGTTTAAATCTGCAATCTGTAGGTTCAGCTCCAGCTGAACCTTAGCCAACTTTGTGCAAGTGTCGCATACCCCTGTAGCAAGCTTGTGAACGTGCACCTCAACCAGTTCTCCCTCGAGAATGGCCAACTCCAGGACCATTCGACATGCCTACTCCATGACCTGAACTATACACTTGTTTCAGTCATTTACCTCAGCCACAGTGGTGATGGAAAAGTCTCGTTGTAGGGCCAGCTGCACATTATTGATCTGTTGTTCACTAATAACCTGCACAGTGCGTTGTTCGTGGGCCCTCAGCTCCGCTATAACTCCATCTTGCAGTAGGTGGAGCGCCTCGCTAGGGAGCACTGCCAAGTTCAACCACACTCCCTTGAGGGCATTGACAGTGGGCCTCTCAACTTCATTTTCTATGGTCAGTGCTCCATCTGGCAGCACTATCACTCGAGAGTCCTTCGCACGCAGTATCTAGACAACTTCTAAAGTATCGATAGCGAGGCTCGTGGACACTGTGCCAGCCTGTGATGCATGGATTTGCAGCTCATGTAGACATGGATGGCCCCCAATAGTTTTTGTTGTTACTACTTGAACTGTTGCAGTACCTCTGTAGTGACATCTTGCATCGTGTCTCCAATGTCATTCAAATCTCCCTCTATTAGGGTGATTGGGTCCACGAATGTCTTATTGGCCTTGGATTTCTTCCACAACTAGGCTTTTTCTTATTCTCTTGGATGTTTGATGCGGTACAAGACCATCTGTGGATCCATTCCATGTTGCTCTATTTTCTTGTCTGTTTCTTCCTCTGTTTCAGGTGAAGGCGACCTCACAGATTTGTCAGAGCCACACTCTGTTTCGCTTGTTTTCTTTTCCACCTACTGGGTAGAATTGTGCTCTATTTGTGCCTTTTCAGTGGCCTCCTTCTTCCTTTTCTCTACCAGTTGCGCTATCTTGAGCTTGGCCTCCTCCTTTTTGCGTTGCGCGATGGACTTGCTCGGCCCCTCTACCAAGTTTGAGGCAATGCGCCACTCTGCCGGCCAACGATCAAGGACTACATCAATCATGTCATTCATTTCCAAGTAAGGTGAGTCATGCCACTTTTGCTTGGGGTCCTTCCATTCCTTGATCGCGATGTGCTAAAAGTCTACCTTGAACTCCACATAGTCCTGCAATTTGGCGAACATAGTAGGTGACAATCGCAGTTTGCGATTTATAGCCATGCGTATGTTCATTTCCATGAAGATCCAGAATATCTTTCTATCCTTGATGCGATGAGCATCCTTGGTCGCCCACAGTGAAGTGTACTTCTCTGCTTTTGGCAGGTCCGGTGCGATCGAGGGAATTGACTGTCTTCCGGTAGCTCCCAGGCTACCAGCATAATGGACAACAAGAGCCACGCATAGTGGAAGGTATTACCGATCTCTTATGCCTCACGGCAATATGCAAGGAATTCACCGCAGAGATAGTGCACCCAATTAAATTGGAGTCCTTTGGTGCATTGGGCTTGTAGAGAAACGGTGGGTGCTAACACTTCATCTGCGTGACACTTCTGCATAACTTTTCCTACCAAGATCTACATGGCCACCTTGACCACAAGGTCACATATACTCGATATGGCATAGTCGCGTGGCTTCTTCACGAGCTTGAATTTCTCCTTCATGACCTCCATGAGGGCCTACTCACCACCTTTTATGCCAAACATCATGGGCGAATTCTCCCCTATATAAGGCAGTCATGTGATCCTATGGATCAACAGCCATAGATACCCATCGTGCACCAAGAATAGGAGCTACTTGATGACAAATATTGTAATGGGTGTGCGATTGTAGTGCGGCACCCATAGCAGGTTGAGCAGACCTGCTTTGACTGCACCCCTGAGCCACTTTCGTGGTTCCAATGCAGTCATCTTGGTGGTTGTGTGAAAAACGAGGTGCATTAGTTGTTTTCTCACCAAGTAAGGGAACTTCTCATGGTCAACTAAGTCCAAATATTCCAATTTCAACAGAGGAACCCGCCCCAAACGCGGTCCTTCAAAGACAATCTCGTCTGGCAGGAGAGGTATGTGCAAGGCGACCTTGCTTTCGTCAATGTCCTTTGGCACCTTGGTCTTGCCCTTGCGCGGACGGACATACTCGGGAAACTTAGTGATAGGGTCATAACCCTCGACTTCAACTTCCTCCACTTCCACCCTCAAATCCTCATCGTCCATTGGGATATCCTCAATTTCTTCCTACTCTAGCTCCAAGTTAATGGTTTTTCCCTTTTCCTATGCAGTAGGCTTGTCCTTCTGTGGATTTCTTCTAGGTGATGCGTGCACTGGTATCGTGACTTGTTTTCCCTTCCTATCCTTCGCACTCTCCTTGGTCAGGGTAGGCTTCGATCTACGCGTCTGTGGTGACTTGGGGACTTCAGCTAGTACTTCTACAACCTCTGGAGCAACTCTTTCTACCTCTATAACAACCTCCGTCACAACCCCCTCGGTTGTCACTACTTCGGCGTCCATAGCTTTAGATCCTGGGATAAAATCACAAATGAAATTGAGGTTGGACTCTGGAAATCAATCAAAAACTGGGAAGTCAAGAAATTCTTCAAAGAATGCACGGGTGATGCATGTCTAAGAGCTTACCAACCCATTGTTCAGAATGCTAAGTGTTTTTCATTAGGCTTCCACCTATAATTTATAGGCCATTTTGAATTCAAATTCGACCGCTATCCCCAAATTCAGTTCATTAATGTTGGATTGGCGGTAGATTTCCAAATATCTTA
Source organism: Pinus taeda (assembly GCA_000404065.3). Lineage (NCBI taxonomy): Eukaryota > Viridiplantae > Streptophyta > Pinopsida > Pinales > Pinaceae > Pinus > Pinus taeda. The sequence continues at coordinate 174,770 of APFE031587819.1, read as the reverse complement.
CCCATAAATATTGTCTTAAATGTTGACTTCCCACTCCATTTAGCTGCATTCTTATTGTCAAACCATGAACAGTGACTTTAACATTCACTTTCCGACTGACCTGCCTGATTTTTCCCTAGGTAGCACACCTCACTCTGTGCTGTCGCGAACCCTGTGACATCTCCTCATTCCGCACAATCCTCCAATCATACAACTCCCCAACCCAGGTAATGTAGTTTATAGTCTTGGGCCTCCTTTCAGCTGCGTTGTGCACTAAGACTATGCTACACTCATATAGTCAACTAGCCAGATCATCAGTGTATGGCTTCAATCGAATGCCATTCACCTTTCTTGGGAAGGGATCTCCGTGCAATTTAACCAACTAAACTGCTCCACCGTCGGTAATCTCCTTAATGACATAAGGCGCTAGCCAGTGCATTCTGAATTTCCCTGGGAATTTATCAAACTTGCTGTCATATAACAAAACCAGATCATTTACCTTAAAGGTGTGTACTTTAATGTGTCGATCATGCCATTATTTTTCGCGGTTCTTTTGGACTTGTTGGTGAAATCCAGCCAAAAATATTTCTTCCTCAAGCTCAGCTAGCTACGTGAGCCTTTATTCCAGGGCTCCGTGATCCATCATGCCCATGAGTGCCACTATGCGTAGACTAGGCACAATGTATTCCATGGGCATCACTGCTTCAACACCATATACGAGCCAAAAGGATGTCTGTCCAGTCAACATTTTACATATCATTCGATAGGCCCATAGTATGGCGATTATGCGCAAGTCCCAATCACTTTATTGAGTGTTGAAAACCTTAGTCAGCGCGTTCTACAATACCTTATTGAATGCTTCCACCGTCTCGTTAGCTTGTGGGCGATAAGACGTGCTTTTTTAGTGATACACCCAAAATTCCTCCATCAGTGCGTTGATCGTCTTGTTCAAAAAGTGCGTACCACAATCACTCATCAAGACCTTTGGACACACAAATTATGTTAGTACATACTCAAAGAGAAACTTCACAACAGTCGTGCTTGTGCAGTCTTCATAGGTTGTGCCTCCACCCATCGATTTGAATACTCAGTCACCTTGATAATCTATTGTGCTCTCGTCTTCTTCCCTTGGGGCTGAATGGATCCCACAGAATATATCGCCCATTTCTCGAAAGGTTGTAACGTCATATGTGAGTTCAAAGGCAGCTCATCTCTCTGCGATGGCCTACCAGTCCTTTGACACACATCACATGCCTTGCAGTAAGGTTTTAAATCCTGATGGAGGGTTGGCCACAACAACCCTGCGCATAGAATCTTCCACGCAACTGATTTTCCTACATAATCGCCTCTCGCGGCACCCCATGAGCATCCACAAGGATACTACTTCTTTCAAACTCTGGTACATATCATTGCAATACTTCATCAAACCCCATTTTGTACAGATGTCCGACAATGACAGAAAAGTTTCCACGTGCACCACTAATTCCTTTTTCTAATGGATGGTGTAGCCTTCTGGGGTAGTTCGTGTCGTTAGGAATTGTATAATGTCTTCGGAATGACCATTCGCAATGCACACTGCAAATAGTTGTGTGTCAAGCAATCCCTCCTCCAAATTAGTGGGCTCTTCCACCGTTTCGATGTGTGACAGATGGTCTGGTCCCATGTTCAGTCATCGAGGCTTCAAAATAACTTCAAAATCATACTCTTGGAACAATAACAACCACCTACAAGTTCTCCCCCCTTACACAAGCTTATTGACCAAGTATTTCAACATAGAATGATCCGTAAACATCTTAAAATGTCCCCCCAGCAAATAGTGTCTAAACTTCTGGAGCGCATATACCATGGCTAGTTCTTCGTGCTCAGTGGTGGAATAGTTCTTCTCATCCTTGGATAACCTCCTATTTTCAAATGCTACAAGATGGCCCACTTCTCCTCCGTTGGCATGTGTCAGTACTGCTCCCAATGCTATACATGACATGTCTACATGTACATGAAACTCCTTCTTCCAATCCGTGAAGACTAAAATCGGCGCGGTGACCATTTTTCCTTTCAGCACATCCAAGCTTTTATGATAGTCCTTGTTCCAACAGAACGTGACATCCTTTTTAAACAGCTTCTCCATAGGTGTGGTGATCTGGGCATAGCCCTTGATAAACTTCCTATAGTACCCAATATGTCCCAAGGTTGTGCGCAATTATTTCACACTCCTCGACGCCTCCAAGTTAAGTATCATTGTGATCTTCACGGGATCTACCATTAATCTTTGTCTGCAAACCACATGACCCAGTAGAGTCCCAAAAGGAACACAAAATAGACATTTCTTTAGATTGAGTGCAATACAGTACCTTCAACAGGTATCTAGCATTAAGCGCAAACTTTCCACATGGCGTTTTACCAACCCAAACATAGTCTAGTCATCAAAGTACACCTCCAGAAACTTATGAATGAAGTCTTTGAATGTAGCAATGACTACGTGTGAAAAAAATTGCAGGTGCATTCTTTAATCCGAAAGGCATTACAGTGTAGTGAAAACATCCCCACTTAGTCGTGAAGGTCATCTTGCTTCTATCTTCAGGCACAATTTTGATCTGATGGTACCTAGAAAACCCATCAGTGAAGGAGTATACTTCCTGGCCACCTACATTATCCAATATCTCATCAATGAACGAAGTTGGCAATGGATCATGCACGCAAGCATCATTCAACTTCCTGAGATCTACAGATATCCTTATTTCATGCTTTTGCTTCTTTTCCTGTACCACCATTGGGCTTACCCAATTATATTCTTCTACCGGCTCAATGATGCCTGCAATGAGCATCTTATCTAACTCCAAGTGGACCTTCCCCTTATACTTCAGATTGAGGCATAAGGTCTTTTCTTAATGGGCTTCGCATCGGGTTTAGCATGATCTTCATAACACCCAAGTCTCCTATTATCCCCTTTAACTCCGTAAAATTGGTGGGGAACAAATCGTGGTATTTGTAGAGCAATTCGGTGACCTTATCTACCATTGCACCATCCCCAATCTTCACGAATTTGGGCTCCACCTCCATACCAATATTTACCTATCTCATTTTCAGTGGCATAGTTTTATCAAGATTTTCGATTTGCAGTCCCTTGACCTCGCAGTGACTCTATTTCAAGGATATTAATCTTTCGTGGGTCCTCATCTTCTTCTTCAGCAGTCATGTTATAGCATTCAAACGCATGGCTCAGCTGAGTAGTCCAATAAGGTTTAATCATATCCAAGGGGTCATGTGGTATCCTAAAGATTACAGCTTTAACTTCTTGTAGCGCTTCGTCAATACAGTCAAACCCATATTCGAAGCTGAACGTCATTATGAATCCTTTGCACAGAATATCCCATTCACATGTGCCATGGAAGAGCTTTGTCTCTAAGTACCAGTTCATCGAGATGACATCCAAGGTGTGACAGAACAAGTGCACCCATTCAGGTTGGGGCTTCGCTACATAGGCCTTCGCCCATTTGTCCAAGTGTTTGCATGGATCATCCTTCTCGTCATACTTGTATGTCACTCATACCTTCAACTTCCCAAAGCGTGTTCTCATCATCCTCCTACACTCATGCCAATCATCAAAATTACCCTTGTGTGTACCCCACCATCTCGTGGGCGTAGTTCACAGTGCCCAGTCCAAAGCCTAGAAGCACTGCTTCTCTGGTACTTCCCTCTCAAATGCATCCAAAAACACATCCACATCATTCAATCAATCATAAGTGGGCAAATTTCTTACCTTTGACGACACAGTGCAACGACCGGTTCATCATGTTACAACTCAGCGTGGTTGCTTCATGTAGTCGATTCTGCCAGCGCTCTAATTCTTCGTCCAACTCTGAGTTGCAGGAACTCTCGCGATCCCATTTAATTTGTCCATCCACTATCGGATTCACCCAATCTTGGTCTCACAATGTTATCTTATATATGCAGTCCAAATCGTCATCACTTTCATAATCACGGACTGGTTTCGTATAGCGCAATCCTTCAACAGGATCTAGGGGTACTATTACACAAAGTGATTTTTTTTTAAATATCATATTTTCTTCTTTAGGTTGACTACCCCATTCATGTCAATAGCCCAATCAATGCCAAGGAGCACAGGGTAGGGATTGTTGTCATCCACAATTTATGTTACTTCAAAATCAGCCAATGTGCTCGTGCCTTCAATATCTACAGTTACTCCTTGCAATCGTCCCATGGGGATGATCTTCTATTGATTTTCCATTCTTAACTGAATCGGAGACCACTGTAGCACGGTCTCCCCATCCACTCCCAAGTCTCCTTCAAAAAAACGTTTGAATCTGACCCTAGATCCTAAATAGCCTGATCCATTTCATATTCTCCTATCTGCATGGTGAGTCTCATCTCACGTCCTATCCTTGTTTTATTCTTACCAACCTTCCGTACCACATGCAGTTCACCTGGAGCATTTCCGGCACATCTATTTATAAGTTCCTGTAACCCCTTCACAGCCTTGCTATCACACAGCAGCTTCATGCAGGTCTCTAAAAATGTCGTAAGAATAGAAGGGTCCATTTCCTGAATAGGCTTATCCCAGCTCCCTAAGGTAGAGGCCTCAGAGAAGCTCTTTTTTTCTTCCATGAACATTTCGCATGCGCGCTCCAAATAAAATTTAGCCTCCTTCATCGGGGCTTTTTGAAGCCATGTGCTGTCTTCGAATGGTTTCCCCTTATCGTCATCTGTTTCAATTCCACTTCGAAGCACTATATTCACATTCAGATCCTCTTCGCAAGGCTCATCCCTCATCATCTACAGGTTCTGAGTCAACTGCCGTGGTAGAACCCCCTTGTCGCATATCCTTGCTATTAGTGTAGGACAATCCTCTGTCTCATGATCAAACTAAGTACAATATTTGCATGACGGATGCATTGGGTTAGTGCATTCACGAGCATAGTGTCCTGGTCCTCCACAATTGTAACATATCAGTTGTCCCTGACTTCTACCAGGTCCTCCTCCGCCTCGCCTAGTCCGCGCCCCTGAAATCCTATTCGCGTCATCCTAATGCTCTGGTCAGGGGGCTGCATTTTGGCTTGAACTCTATAAGTGGGGTTTTGTCCATCATCAATTCATAACTTTGGTAGTTGCGCTCATCATGCCCTCCCGACTTGCAGAAGTTGCAAAACAGTTTCTGTGGTGGTTGTACAAACTTCTGTAGCAAATGACAGTTATTAGTCATATGTTTCCATGTTACCTGACATATAGCGCACCACAACGTAGGCTCCACGCTCGGTCCTGCTTGGGATTCCGGCCTCAAAGGCATCGGTCCTCCTCTTGGAATATAGTTTGCAAAGACCGGGCAGTGGTATTTCTCATGCCCTTGACCTTTACATTTCGGGCACCATATCTCTTCACACGCCTCTGGTTGAACTATCTTGTCTTGCTTCAAACTTTGCATTTCAAGGCAAAAATTTTGCAACTGCGCATAGATCTCTTGAACCCCTAGATTCGGATCTTACATCAGTGTTTCATGCAATCTTATTACAATCTCCAAGGCCTTTGCCTGAGTCGTAATCTTCTGTTCTGATAATGCAACCCTTAGGTGAGGCAGGAGCGAAGCCACAAACCACTTGTAGTGTTATCCATCTATTAAGTTCATATTAGCTTCGCGGATTTTACACTTCAATATCTGATCCAATTCCCAACGTGTCTCACCTAGTTTCATCGTCCTTGAACCCCACAATCGACTGCGCCTCAAATTTAGTCTTAATGAACTCCTTATTTAACGCGGTCTCGATCTCTTCCAACCCAGCATTTGGGTTATCATTAGAGTACTTGATGTACCAAGTTAGCGCACAATCCTGTAAAGCACTAACCAACGTTCCCTTCTTCATGTGATCATCTGTGATGCCCTAATATTCCCATACAGCTTTTACGATGAACTAAAACTGGTCTGAGTCCTCATTTCGCAAGCCCTTAAACAAAGGCAGCCTCACTGAATTTGCCATGTAGGACTATGGTGGAGGTGGTGGTGGTGTGGGCGAAGTCACAGGGGGTGATGGTGGTGAAGTCATGGGAATCCTTATTTTATTAACTATACTGCACTTCATGGAGAAGCCTGCACTACTCCCTCTTCATCACTCAACAGAGGTGAAATCAGTGGGCTATATTGACGACCCTTTCTTCCTTCCTTCCTGTAATTCTTTCCACTTCACGTAGCTCTAAACATCAAGGTAGTTTCATAACCCATTTTTTGCACAATAACATCTTAATCAAAGTATTTAAAGACTTCAAGTACTTACCTCGTGGACCTTTTAAAAAGCATCACTCTGCCTCGTTGTAACTGACTGAGGTATCGACTGCGAATTTTGTCAAAACCCCCCTATGATATGATCAAGCCAATGATTGATAGTGTGGGAAATCTTATCCTTAGAGGCTTCTAGTCTCTATACAAACTTTGGGGTCCAGACAATAGGACCGTCAAACCTCAACCTTCCTTGGCTATCCACTAACTTCGCGATCCACTCGTATAACTCAACTGGAAAGGCACAGAAAAACATCTCACGGATTTATGTATATAGCTACCTATCTAGCCAGTGTTCCTTTGCCAGCCGTGGGATTTTGTTCTCCTGCGCTGCAAATTCATGGATATTCCTATCTAACCATTCTTTGACCTCTTTCTTAGTTGGATTCCAGTGGTACGACATCACACATCTCTCATGCAAATTCTGGTCCTATCAACGAAACCATTTGTTGGATTTGTGGGCCCTAACCCAGGTTCAGTGTTAGTTAGCCAAACAAATCCCTACACTACTGGCCCCTTTGGCATCAGCCCGTGGAGCGTGGACCGAAGTCTCACCCAAAGCAATATGGTGGGATGTCGGAACCAAGTTTTCGCACCCTAAGATGGTCGTGATGTCAGTTTATACCCTCTTCCCGTACTTTCGGGAAGGTTGCTAAGCTTTCGCACAACTATGACAATTTATTGTATAGGTTCCCAAGTTCTTTCAAGTGTTTTACTTATCTTACCAATCAATCACAGTTAGTGTCATGTAAACTGATGCGTTCAATTAACAAATATAATCACAAACATTCGTGCATCAAATAAACATTGTAAAAATAAACCCAAAATGCAATATAATCAGATGCATTAATAGAGACTAATATACAGTAATTGCAAAATATTTCTCTTTATTGATAGCTTCCAGTTTAATACAGACTCTATCCACCCTCCACACACAGTTGCAGGGGTCTGCGAACTAAGTTGTGGACTTCCACCCTAGGCCTCTGCGCACTCAACTACAGAACCTATACCTACACTAAGACTCGAGAACACTTAGACTTTGCCACTTACTTTCTTAACTCCTATTTTCACTCCTCGCTACTTAGAGCTTACTTACTTAGCTCCTTTTTATACAATCCATGGTTCACGGACCATGGCTAGATCTTTACAGCCAACTTGACACTTTACAAAATAAGGGCGGACAACCCTTTATGACTCTAGACACCTTCATGCTCTGCAACCACAAAATGCGGAGACTTTACAACTTTGTTACAAAAATACAAAAATTGTCCCAAAACATGGGCTTTTGGCCCCAAAACTTCCCTTGGGGGAACCCATTCGCAATAGGAGATGAGAAGGACATGAGCAGTATGATCACTTCTCTCTTTGGGAATAGAGTGAACAACTGAAGGCGAAGCCAAGTCTACACTCCTTTCAACCAATGGTTGGTCGAGAACAGACACAAGAGATTCATTCTTAGGAAGAGCAGGATGGCAAGAGATGAATCTAAGTAAATCTCTTTACCAACTATGAGAGGGTTAGAAGAAAGCATATGATAACTATTAGGAAGTTGGGGTTGAGGACCTGTAAGGTTTTCCAAAACTTTGGAAGCTTATCCATAAGAGGACAAAGGTGAAGAAGATTCTCTCCTTCACACAACTTACTGGGGAATTTAGTTTTCCCGTTCTTCTTACCATCGCTAGACGAGGGTGTAGCATCAACATGATTCCCAGAGGTCGATGGGGATGGTCGATCCATATTTTGAGACCATACCTCTAAGACTCTGGGAATATGAGGACAATCTCAAAGAAGATGGTCACACTTACATAGCCTGCAAGAGAATTTTACTTTTTGCAAAGAATCGGAAGGTTTGTCGACGGGAAGTGCATTGGGAAAAACAGTTGCACGGTTGGCCTCTCGCTTATCTGAATTCTTCTTCATCGTCTTCTTCTTCTTCTTCTTAGGCTTGTGGTGACTGGATTTCAAACTTTCACCAAGCGAAGTAGAAAAGGAAGGTGAATAAATAGGGGGAGAAGGTGAGAGGTCAACCTTAGAATCAATGTGATGTGATTCAAATGAAGGAGATGGTCAAATAGGAATCGTGACAACCGAGGTCGAAAATAACCAGACAGGTAAACCAATGGTTAGCCCTGATCTAGGTGGATATTGGTGGCCACCTTCCTATTCCACTTGGACCCCCAACACTGTTTCTTTCAATTTCTTAGTTTCCTTAATTATAGCATAGTTTACTATTTTTGGCAGTTTTTAGGGTCCTGAACTTCCGAAGCCGTTTTGAGGGCCTAAACGGCTTTTTTAGGGGAAACGGAGAGACTGGAAACATCACAAATTGGCTTGTTAGTTTTCTTTTCGGTTTCTCTTCGAGATCTTAGAAACGAGGTATTGTGATAGCCAAATGGAGATAGTATGCCAAAGTTACGACCCCGGGAAGTTGATGTACCAATTTACCCAAACAGGGCCCACAATTTTGGCACTTCATCTCCTAGGGTTAGGTTTTTTGATGTTTAGGGTTTTCCATTGTTTCTCAATAATAAATAGGTCTTTGAGCCTCATTGTAACATAGTTCAAAGGCATGTAGCCGCCACATCTCTCCTCAAAGATAAGCTAGCATCGCCCGAGCTATCTCATTTCCATTATGTTTGTAAGCATAGCTCAGTGTTTTTCCATTAATGAAATGAAGTGTTTTTCTACTACATCTCTATGTTTATGATTATAGTTGTAAGTTTTTGTGCTCCTATTTAAGTTCGGATCAAACCCAGGGACAGACAACGTTACCATATAAGGAGCACCAACATTTCCAAAAGAAGGAAATGGACCAGGATTCCCATCCAAGGGGAATCCTCGACTGGTAGACTCTGGGAATGTTGCCATTGGGATCGACTTTTAAAGAAATGCTAAGGAAGATAACTTTAACCAGGAATATTTCGTGGCTAGTTAATTTTAAGATACTGAAACAAAACTTTGCCTTTTCATATTTTAAGAGTCGAGAAAAGGGAGAAAGGTGACTCTAGTCGCTTTTGGAGTTCATGAGCTCAAAAGGAAAAGTGCTCGATGATATTTGCAATTTAAAGAGTCAAAAAGACCAAAATGACTACTCAGGATCATCTAGGCAAAAGGGATTACCAGGTAACCGTGAACTATAGAATACCTCCTGGAGAACTGAGAAGTATGAGAAGGCAATCTCCCAATGTTGTATTCAGTGTATCACGTTTACAATGTGGTAGATTTGGCTTCCTACGGATAAAGGATTGCAAACCTAGTGGGGTCTCACTTTATATACGCGATGGTACGGGGAGCACAAGTCCGTACTAGAACTGTCTAACGCCGAAGTGAACAATAACTGCTAGGTTTAAAGACAACAAAACACATCTCTAACCTAGACCACTAAATGTGAGCATTAAGTTTCAATGCTTCCTTAGGCTAATTCAAAAAAAATTAATGTTCGATCTTTAATTAGGTTTCAATTCCAAGGCCCTACCGATGTCATGTGAAAACTCCTATATGCAGCTATATGAGAAAATAAATCTTTGTCTTCGATGAAAGTTAACGCTAACTAAGGGATAGAGAGCACACAATCAACGCAACAATCAAAGAATGAAATCTTTCCCTAATACATGCCCTAAATGCACTTAATATTCCCTTAACAACATAAAAAGTTTCATATCATTTCCAATTCTTATGACGATGCAATTCTAGCTTCTCAATAACGCTATTAATGCAATATTTTCACTTAACTAAACTAGAATGATGTTCTTCTTTTCATAAAATGAAAAATGGATCTTTCACATAAAGCAGTTAAATGAAAATTTAATAATTCCAAATAAACAAGCATCAATCAAATCCAAATCATGATAAATGAAACTAAAAGCAACTTCTTCCCTGAATCAAACAAACCAAACACATAAATGCTTCAATCAAGAAACCAAGCTATGTAACCTATGCTTGGAAATAGAAAAGAGACACTCGAAATAAGAGAACAAACGAGACTCTTTCACTCATTCAATTGAAAATGAAGCAATGAAGATGTTGCGACTAAAATATGGATTAAACGAAGTAACAAATCAGAAACTTGAAACAATGAGTGAATTAACAAATGAACGGTTATTGACCTAGATGCCCTAGGATCATAGAAACCATCCAAAAAACTCAAAAAATCAAGCAATGAAACTTCAATTCAATCATTCAATCAAAGCAAGTAAACAAAGCATCCTAGTCACTTCTGGGCGGAAGAAGAGAGTCTGAGGGTCAAGACACACTGGCACTGGAATGGGAAAAAAACTATGATTTTTCTTAACTCGGATATCGGCATGCTTTTTGGGTTGAAACTAGCGCTAATCGACACAACCAACACGATTGGCGAGGCTACAACTAGCGCTGGTAGGCTTAATCGATGCGACTGTTTGGCAAAAAAGAGCGCTAATCAAGGGATTCAAAGAAAAGATAAAAAAGAACTTCACACAAGGCCAGACTTAACACATCAGAGGGTGGTATAACTAACAGCTTGACTTGATAAGCAAACAAACAGCTGAATGGATGATGACCTAGATGATCTAGGGCCACAAACCATCCAAAGACTCAAACAATCAAGTAAGGAAATCTCAAACCAAACAAGCACACAAAAAAAGCTAATGAAGATTTCTAGCCAAGGAGAACAAAGGCAAACATGCTAAGAGGCAGAAATTATGAGGGCAAGACACATTGGTTATGATTCAGGAGAAACCTTGATCTTCAGCTACAGGAATCAGTGTGATTGACTAACTGACAAAAAGTGCCACCACGGGGTATGTTGCGACTGCTTAAGAGAAAATCGCGTTGATCAGTGCGACTGTCAAAAAATAAACAACATTGATCAAGGATTTCAAGGAAAAAATAAAAAAATTCATAAAGAAAAACCAGATGTGTCACTCTAAATTCAAGACTCTAGGTAGCAGACAATGTAAAGCACAGAAAACCAAAGGGAAAATGTGATACAATAAAAGTTCACACAAACCACCAAATGAAAAACAATAAAAAGAGAGGGATGGCTCCCCAGTGGAGTCACCAATTTGTGGAGTAGGTAAATATCCTCTACAGATAAAGGTGATGCCTCTAGCCCAAGAGTGGGTCTAAATGCAAACAAAAAAACCTAATAAAAACTTGCTTAGACTAGAATCGAATAAGAGGACCTACCTCTTAGAACGCTAATCCGCTTGATGATGATCTTGCTCCTTTGATCCAGCTTCCTTTCGTTCAATCCATTCAAACACCTAAAACAAACACACAAGAGACAACAAAAAATGTGATAGCATACAATCTCATTCAATCTACTTAAAAATCAAGGAATCTTAAGCCATTAAATGTAATATGACACTCAATGTAGGAAATAAACCATTAGTTGTATTGATATAAAACTCAGAAGGAAATACAACCAAAGCCTTGATGTTGCAGGTCTCCTCCGACGTATCCAGGTTCCAACACCACTACTCTCATCTAATGGTTAGCCTCAACAATGGGAGTTTAAGGCTTCTTCCCTTTAGTTCCAAACCAAACCAAACACACTATTCTCCTTTCACAAACATAACTAGAAGGTTAAAGCTATATATATCTTGTTGGTTATTCAAGCTCCAAAAAAGAATAGTTGAGCTTGGAAAAGGAGGAATTTATATAGCTTTGATGGAGGAGAGATGATTCCTCCTATTATGGGAGAGGGCTTATCTCTTTGGTTTGTTTCATTTTAATAGGGAAAGGAGCCCAAACATACTCTCTCGGCTCTATCCAGCCCAACAATTTAACAGACTTCCGTTCATGAAGCTTCTAGACCTGGAAGCTTCGACTCCATTTTTGAAAACTTGTCAAAAGAGGGTCGGCACAAGTGATGAAGGGCTCACTTGCATTGTTCGGCGCTAGGCCTAGTTTCAAACTCTACAAATCGGTGGGAGGAAAGAACTGAGCACTAGCGTCGGTCTGGAATATTGGGATTGAAGGAAGATTTTTGGGAAATGATGCAAGAGGGGAATGTTTTGCACATGAATAGGGATGTAAAAGCATGCTCTTCATGATGGGAAAGCATATAGATTTCATTGTAGAGGTCCTCCATGATCAAGGAATAGGGAGTACAAGGACAATGACAAAATGTTGTGTAACACCTTCTCATAAATAGGTTTGTGTAAATACTTTCCTTTAATTGGATGACTTTCAAAAGAAAGGGGTGACCCAAGTGGATATTGGTGGCCACCCACCTATTCCACCTAGACCCCCCAATTCAGTTTCATCTGTTTCCTTGTTCATTTCAACATTTACTATTTTTAGCAGTTTTTTGGGTCCTAAACTTCTCATGTTTTCCAATAATAAATAGGCCCTTGAGCCTCATTTTAACACAATTCAAAGGCATATATCCACCACATCTGTTCTCAGAGATAAGCTACCATCGCTCGACCTATCTTATTTCCCTTCTGTTTGTAAGCATAGTTCATTATTTTTCTATTAATGAAATGAAGTGTTTTTCTACAGCATCTTTGAGTTTATGATTATATTTGTAAGTTGTTGTGTTCCTGTTTAACTTTGGATCAAGGGGTCTTCCTTCTTGCACTAAAACATCACATATTCCATTTCCTGAGGCATCACATTCCACAATAAAGGTTTTTGTGAAGTCTGGCATAGCTGAGACTGGTGCTTGTCTCTTTGCCTCTTTAAGATGTTCAAAGGCCTTAGTTGCTTCTAGAGTCCAATAAAATGCATCTTTCTTTAGTAATGATGTTAGAGGTGTCGCTATTCTCCCATAATTCTTAATAAACTTGTGATAATACCCTGTCAACCCAAGAAATCCTCGAAGATGCTTTATGGTTGTGGGGATTTTCCATTCCTTAATGGATTTAATTTTGTCAGGGTCTACCTTAACACCCTCATGAGATACAATATGGCCCAAATATTCCATTTCTTCTACTCCATAGAAACATTTGGAGGTTTTTTCATATAATTGTTTCTCCTCCAATAGTTTGAGCACCCTATCAACATGTTGAATATGATCCTTCCAATACTTGATGTAGATTAGCATATCATCAAAAAACACTAACATAAATTTTCTCAGGAAGGGTTTGAAAATGGAATTCGTCAAACCTTGAAATGTGGAAGGTGCATTAGTAAGCCCAAAAGGCATGACAAAAAATTCATAATGACCCTCATGAGTTTTGAATGTTGTTTTTGGAATGTCGTTATTCTTCATTCTAATTTGATGATCTCCTGAATGAAGATCCAACTTGGTGAAGTAAATTGTTCCACATAATTCATCCAACAATTCATCAATGACAAGAATGAGAAATTTATCTTTAATAGTGAGATTTTTGAGCTCCCTATAATCCAGACACATACACCATGATCCATCCTTTTTGTGCACCAATACTACTAGAGCAGAGAAAGAACTTTGACTAGGTTTAATTATACCATCCTCTAGCATTTCTACAACCATGCGTTCAATTTCACACTTTTGGGCATAGGCAAATATGTAAGTCTTTATGTTTGGGAAAAACTTCTTGGAATCAAATTAATAGCATGATCATGATCACAAATAGGTGTGAGGCCTTTGGGAGTCTCAAACACCTTAGAATAATTGTCCAAGACTTTTTGGAGATTTGGAGAAATAGATGATTTGGATGTTTGAACCTTGAGTGAGCATAATTATGCAATTAAACCCTATCGTTCTTTCTTCAGAAGCTTTTTCATGCCATTAGAACTGATTATATTTCTTGGTTTCCTTATGATACCCCTTAATTCAACTTCCTTTCCTTCCCAAAAAAAATTCAAGAAAAGTTCTTGAAAATTGAAAGCTATAGTCCCCAAAGATTGTAACCTTTGGACTCCTAGTACAACATCAGCACCACCCATTGGAATGGAAATCATTGGACTATTCAATACATATTCCCCCATGGTTAGCTTGATATTATGGCACTTTCCCAAGAAATTTATATTTCCTCCATTTGCAACCATCACTTGACACTCTGGTGCTAAATATAGGAAGCAATTCAATTCCTTGGTTATCTTGTGAATAAAATTATGGGTACTACCCAAATCAATCAGCACTATTATCTTTTTCTTCTTGATATATCCTTCTATATTGAGAGTTTGAGTGGTAATTCCTGCAATGCATTACAATATATGGTAAAATTAATTTCTTCGTTATCTGGGGTTGATTCCTGGTGTATATCCTCTTCTTTTGATGTTTCTTATTCCTTTTCTTCCTCCTATTCACAATCTATGTAGAGTAATTTCCTCTCAGCACACTTATGACCTTTAGTGTATTTTCTATCATAACTATAACAAAGCCCTTTTTCTCTTTTTTCCTACAATTTTTGTGGTGTCAACCTTGTAGGTTGTGGAAGACTAGGAACACCAACACTTTCATCTTTATAGTTGTGATTGGTAGACTTGTTGCCATAATTTTTCTTTCAACATTTATTACCAAGATCAATGCATTCTCCAATGAATTAGTTTCCAAAAGGAATTGGATGTTATCTTAAACATTCCCTATGAAGACATCAATCCTATGCTCCTCTAAAATATTGATTTCCCTAATATTCGATTTTTGGAAGTCTTCAATGTGCTCTGCCATTGAACCCTTTTGTTTGAGATTTATCAATTGACTAAATAAGGTATTTCTCTTTGTATCTTCATAGTGTGCTATCATTTCCTTCGTAAAAATTGACCATGTAACAAGTGGTTTATGAGAACAAAGCCATATATACCATACAAACTGTTTGGGTTCTAAATATAAAGATGCAATACATGCCTTTTGAGAGGGTTGCACATCTTGTAGACCAAAATATTTCTCCATATGTAGTATCCATCTTACTAAATCCTTCCAATCAAACTTCCTCATATCTATCTTTGGAATGTGGTGGTTCTTAAACCCCACATTGGAGTCTCTAAAATCATAATTCATATTCATTTTGTCCTCATCATGCTTTTCACGGATTACCTTGTCACCACTGGGAAGCCTTTCTTGCAACAACTTCGTCAACCCTTCCAACTTGAAATTCATCTCATCCATGTCTACTTTAAAAACCTCCATGCTGCCTTTTATACATCCATGTCATCTTTGGTTGCTCTTGTGAGACAAAAATTTGTTGCACTTGGTCCCGTAACTTTGATATCTCATGGTGCAATTCTTCCTCTTCATGTGTCATAATAGATCTTTCTGATGGCTTAATGGATGTATAATTATTTTGTTTGGGAGGAATTTTAGAAATAAATATTGATATATATGCTTCAATGTTCCCTTTGAATCCCTTCAAAATGATTTTTCAAACAAAAGTTATGAAAAATTAAAAATACACACCTTTTTCTTGCTTTTTGGGAGCTCAATATTGAAATTGTTGTATCTCTATGATTTCAAATCTACAAGACCTTAAATTTGGTCTTGTGGTAGCCCTCTGCGTCTTCTTTCCATTTCCACAACTCATACCAAATTTGGATTCTTCAAGATAAATTTATTTCCAATCTACCATGATGACCTAATTACGGACTAGTTCAGTAGAGTGAACTTGTATGGAGTGACACGTGTCACTGTTGTTACCCTTGGCCCTGAAAATGATACACAAGATACTACAGTCTGATAATTTTAGTTTCTTTTTACAAAATTCAAATCCGATGCTTTTAGAGGAAGCTATGATGATTTTCCCAAGGTCACCTATTTGAGATGAAATTTTGGAGCATGCAAAAACTCTAACTTCTTCGGACCATATCTCTAAAAATATAGCGAACCATTATTTGAATTTTTTATAGCAAGTTCATCAGGATTTTGGTTCCTTGTGGTAAAAATGTGAGCTTCTGAAATTTTGTAGAAACAAAGTTATAGCTAAAATACTACGATGGTCTATTTGCAGTAGAGAAACTTTAGAATCCAAAGCTCTGATACCAAATGTTATGCAACCAACTCACAAAAATATAAATCAATGACTTAAAAAGTATCTTCTTCGAGGGGGAAACCTCCTTTACATTATATAAATGAAAAATTCTTTTATGATACAAATGACAATACCTCCTTTGTATATATAGGAGTTTAAGGGGTCACAATATAATCAGAGCCTACATAAAAATAATAATGTAAGGGCACAACAATAACAATAGTGGGCTTCTATGGGGCACAAAAATAAAAATATGGGGGCTACATGGGCACAATAATAACAATGAGGTGGTTACACTAACAATAATAATAAGGGGCTGCACTCGTGTTATAGGGACCTAACATATTACTACCTTCTTGTGCTAATAATGGTATATAGGAACAAATCTGAATAGGTACCTTCTAAGTGTAGGTGTTGTAACTCTTGAATATGAGCTACTACAAATCTTTGCTTGAGTATATTTATTTCAGCTCTAGGCTACTAACACTCATGCTACAACTCTATGTTGTTGTCCCTAATTTGCAACTCCTCGTTGATGCAACTCTTAACTCCATGTTTCCGCAACTCTCAACTCCCCATTATTGCAACTCTCACCTCTTCAATGCTACAACTCGTGCTTGTTGTGATTCTCACCATTGTTGCAACTCACACCACATGGTTGTTGTTGCAACAAACTCAAGAATTTCTTGAAACTCTGAGGAATGGTGTTGTAACTCCGCGTTGGCTATAATAGCGTATTATTTAACTTAACAACTATCATCTATGGATTGGCCATGTAATCAAATAACCAATATCCTCATGCAGGAAAATGACAAAGGTGAATAGGTGTTTAGAAATGAATCAATGATTCAACCACAATTTTTCATACAATTGATTAAGTCAGCATGTGCCCAATTTTTTCTATATTTGGAAAGATGATGTAACAAGATGGAATAGATAGATTCTCATAGTTTTTTATCAACTTCTATGATTAATTTATATAGAGAACGTTATGTCTAAAAATCCATGCTCTCCTCAAGTTGGGTAGTTAATAAGCTAGCTAGTTGGTTGATCAAAATAAAAACTAAGTTCTTTATTATATTTCCAGCTTCTTGCAATATAAGGCTCCTTTTTCATTCCAGTTCAACCAGTGGTGTGCTAAGTATCTAGCGCCTTACTACTTTCATAAATTAGTGCCTCATCTAAGGAGGTAGGGGCCCCTCCTTAGCTTGATATTATATGTACTTTATAGAGTAGTTGTAGTATCATTTTATATATTTACTTTATTTCTATAGATTCTTATACTTAGTATTTAAACTATAATTTGAATATTTATTTTGCCACAACTCTAAATTTCAATTGATGTACCTTTGATATTTCATATTACTCCAACTCTCCACAGTAGGTTTAAAGCTAAAAATATGATAATACTACTGCAACTTTGTCGCATAGGTTTATTGCTAAAATTCATTCATTAACATTAACATTAGTTATGGAATAATCATTGTCATGGGATTTACACAACAATTTTTGACTTGGTTCGTTGCTACAACTCTTGTTGTTGCAACTTAGCGCTAACACTAGAATATATATATATTTTTTCTAAAATCATGATTACTTTATTTCTATTGGGTTCTATTTATAGCATTTGATTCATAAACATTATTTCCTTTATGAGAAAAGTATGGTTTGATGGTTTGTGATTTATTTCATCATATTATGTG
This sequence comes from Pinus taeda, assembly GCA_000404065.3. Classification (NCBI taxonomy): domain Eukaryota; kingdom Viridiplantae; phylum Streptophyta; class Pinopsida; order Pinales; family Pinaceae; genus Pinus; species Pinus taeda. Next base: position 156,930 of record APFE031587819.1, on the reverse strand, counting down.
TGAAACTAAATTTTTATTACAACCAAGATTATTTTAACATTGGAACAAGCCACCTTAGATTCCTATCTGATTTATTTTCTACAAGTGTGATATTTACTTTCCTGCAAGTGTGACATTTACTTTCTTGCAAGCGTGCTATTTACATTCTTTAAAAGTGTGGAATGGATTGAAAGTAGATTTATCCTCCTGACTTGTAAAAACATATTAATATCTTCTCCTATGATACTCATTTAGAGTATTACAACTTTATATTATACTAGCAAAAAAGGTGCATCACAGTCTGTAAGTTCCATACAAACTTTTGATTGACAATTAAATGTACAATATTTTGGTTGTATTTCTAAAAAATTATAAAGGTAATTGGAAAATGGTTTTGTGTGTTTTTTACCCGTAACCATGGGTTTGTGGATGACCCATAACCTTGATTTTCTTTTTTTTCTTTTTTTTTAATGGAAATGGATGTTGGAGGCCAAATTTTTTGAAATTTTGTAGTAGTATGAGAGACCATGTGTAGATTAGAATGGTGTGAAATTATGGGAACCAATGTGCAGTAGAGAGGTTGGTGTAGCATAGGAAGATACAACGTAGAAATGCACCACCCGCAATTTAGCACAGTGCCAACAAGGCGAGGAGGCATGCAAATTAGATCTTAGTAGTTAAAATTTGAAATCATCTGGCGAAGGTGGGAAGGATTGTCCTGATGAGGGGCATGGGAGATATTTGCAAGAAGAGGCAAGTTGGTAGAATGGAGAAAAGGTCATCAGAAGATATTCTAAGCCAGGACTAGCTGTCAGTTGGAGAGTATGGGACAACTAAGGAAGGTTATCAGAAAAAATTAGTATCGTTAAGCCAACATGGAGATTGGCTGAAATGGATAAGGATTAGAGGCATGATGATAGAGGAACCATTGAGGGGTGATAAGAAGGCCTGAATTCTCTAGTTTGAGTTTAGTTAGCTAGTTGGAGAATCTCCAGTGTTGTGTTTTGTCAGTGTAATTACTACTAGTAGATTTCCTCTTGCTCTATTGTTAGCTTTGTATGTTGGTGGCTATTTATTTAGCTAACCCATGGATGGATCATGTATATTGAGTCTAGTCTTAGGTGGATAATATATTCAGAGTCATTGATACTTTGTGATGTAGAAGAATGTAATGTTTTATGCTTTACCATGTTAAGATGGTGAGCTAGTTTGAAAGACTCTCTAATGTAGTGCATTACACACTTTCCAATTATGAAATAATGGAAAATGAATATATTTCCCCTTTATTCTCTCATGAATGTGTTTATCATTTTACTTTTACTATCATTTGAAGCTAGGTAATGTTAACATATAATTTTATAATGACTTGCGCAGCATGGGAGGTTGTCATGATTGTTGTGTTCCCATTGTGTTATTATTATGGACATCAAATAGAAAATCAAGTAGTTAGAATAAAATTCTATAAAAGCTTGTATGGGATAAGAGTTTAGTAGGGTTGTCATACTATTATTTTATTAGATAACATGACTTCAACACGAGTGAGTTAGAAAATCATTGTCGCACACACAAATATTCCATTTGAATGCAGAAACCTCATTTCAAGAGTCCCCCATGGAACCTAGGGTGAGACATCATCCACTCTATGGGTGATGCCGAAAGGGCCAATTCCGAGTGGTTTTGTTGGACAAAACTATGTGTCAAAACTAGGTTTGTCTTAACCCCGCACCAACAAAGGGTTCCATTGTTGGGACCAGGATCATTGCATGATGAGATTTCTCTGTAACAAGAATGTGGAGACCATGGAATCCAATGAAGGAATAAATCACCTAGTGGTTAAAGAAGAAGAAATGTGAGTTTGCAGCTAGTGAGATCAAAGATTGAAATATTAACATTGAAGATTGGTTTTAGAAGCATGTGTTCATAGAGTTTCATGAGATATTCTTTGCAGAATTCTCGATCATCTTGATATTCAGTGGTAGTTGGATAAAAATTCGATTTATCACCATGTTAGACAAAGGCAACAGACTTCAGAGAAAGTGAGTCAGTTTCAAGAGGTAAGTAATAAGGTTTCTCATGTTGTAGATTTTTGGTTTAAAATTGTATTGGAAGGATATATTGTCGAGTTTGAGATAGAAGCTTGTTGACTGTGCTGAACCTGCCAACAAAGGGGATCTCCCCAATGTGAAGTCCCAACTAGACCTCACATTGTTTGGTGTAGGAGTCACATCTGATATGATGGCCCAGTTGCCATATGCTTAGAGCTCTGCCTTGGCTTTAGCTATCAGCACATGAGAGTGTTACGCTGGTTTCTTCAAACAACAAGGTATGTGTGCTTGGTGAGTGCATAATGTAACTATGTCAAGGTTCTCTTACTACAAAGGGGGATAGTAAAGTGAGCCTCTAAATGAGAGTTAGCAGTACCACCCAAGAAGAGACACGCATGAAATAGAAATTTTTGTCCAGCACCTAGCAGAATAGTCCACAACAGATGCGACAGTCATTAAAACTGAGGTGAAGGGGACAACACATATACCACCTAGCGGAGTAGTCCACACGGATGTGATGATTGTTATAAGTAGAAACAAATATTGTCTATCGAGTATCTCATGAAGTAGTACACAAGGATGTGACAACAGTCAAAGGAATTACACAAAGGTAGTCTATCTAGTGATGGATGTACTCTTGGTGTGCTTTGTTTTCTCCTCCACATGGAATAGTGTTGCGGCGTCTTTGATGGTCTTGGTCTTGCTTGATGGTTCAATGCATGGGTTCCTTTCGCTTGTTGCTTGATATTCTTGGTATGTCCTTCTAAATGTAAGCAAGTCTTCTAACATGTGTGTTCCTTCTTCATTCCATTCATCATCTTGCTATGATCTATCAGTGTACCTATTCCTACAATTCATTCATGACGAGACAACACCAAATCCAAAACCTCCTAGTCTAGCATGATGCATTGTTCTCGTGTTATGGGTGATAGGGAGGGAGGAAAACTCACTGAGACAGCATAGAGTGCAGCTCAGGCTGGAATGAGGAATTCCGGAAGGACAACCTGCACTGTCAAGAAAAATTGTGCAATGACCATTGGGAGGCAGGATTACACAGTGAAAGTCACTAGTGTCAGCTACAAGGTGGGACGCTGAAGGGGGGTACCTCTACACAGTTTCCAGAAAAAAGACAGAGTAGGAATGGAAGCCAAAGCGGGGCTGTAGAGGGACTTTTTGAGCATGACTGTGCAATTTCTAGACGTAGTGCGAGACAAGCAGCACAGGAGTTGCTAGACATGTCTCCGCAATTTATGAAGGCACTACAGAGCAAGGAAGCAAGGGCCAACTAGGAAGTTCTATACAATTTTGGAGACGATTGTAGAGCAAGGAAGCATAGGACCAACTCGGCATCTCTGCGAATTTTTGGGGAACAATGTAAACTTAGGTCTTAGAGTAGTACAAGCTTCCAGTAGAAAATAAGGAAGCTTGATGACTATGCTTGAGAAATGCGTAGTTTAGTTGGGACACGGAGGCAGTCTCTGCACAATTCTGCGAGGCAGATAGGCTGCTCTCCTTGGGGATTGTGTAGTGTAGCTGACCTGAAGGACAGTCTCAAGCACTGTGTAGTTCCACACATCAGAATAGGATCATTAAGGGATGATATTGCGTCGTGCAACTCAGTTAGGGTCTGGTCGAAGAGGGTTGTTCGGTCGAACAGAGGGTTGTTCGATCGAACAGATTTTCAGGAAAATGGCTAAGTGTTGAAAGCAAGCGAACTTGTGCAAACTTGACATTGCGATCATACACTTAGCATACTTGATGGTGAGACCACATAAACCCCCATTAAAACAAGACAAAAGATGCCCTCGGTGAGACTGTCTTAGAGCTAAGAGTGGCAAGCATGACACTTATGATAGATCTTCAGATGACCGTGACAACACTTGCACGACACACTTGCACGACACTTAAGATAGACCTTCAGACGACCGTGACGACACTTGTGCAACACTTATGATAGACCTTCAGACGACCGTGACGACACTTACAACTTTGTGTGTGAGTGTGACAGGTGTTCACATAGAGAAGACAACCAAAACACATAAAGAAAAACCTTAAAGCTCACCAGAATAAGATCACAAGAATAATAAAGCAATCAACATGTCCAAAGACGACCACTAGTCAAACAAGAAAAAGTTGAAAAAGACTTCACAAGCGCTGATTGGGTGAGCTTGAGTGTTTGCAACCATCAAAGGAAAAACCAAGGAAGGCTCCAAAATTTGGATGCAAGCCAAAATTTTGGAGGGTGTTGTAGCCACTACAACACTTGGCGACACATTAGTTGAATACCAGCTTCTCTGTGTTGGTTCATTCAATGCAGGGCCTTGGCATTTTGGGGAGTATTAATTCATTGTGAAGATCACTTCAGCATCCCCACTTACCCTACAGATAGACATGGTTCACCTTGTACCGACTCGGTTGAACACAACACAAAATTCAGCGAGATCATAGTGTTTCAAAATGGGAAGGGTAATTTGGCTCGTGAGCTTAAGATTTTCAGAGTATAGTTTTTCATCTATGGTGTTGCTCTGCTGCCATCGGGCCTATATAGTACCCCGGTGGACTCACGTAGGAACACAAACATTTCTCCACTACCATCGAGCTTGGACAGTACCTTGGTGGAGTTTCTTGGTTCACCTCTCTGCGAAGGAAGCCTTTCTCTTCTTCGCCTTTGTTAATTTTGAAAGAAAACTGTGCTTAGGCACTTATTTATTTTTGGGCTAGATGAGGGATCCCGAATTATTGAGAGAATAATAGGTTTTTCCTTTTATTGATGCCTCTAAAATCGTTGCATCAACATCGGGGATAACCACCCGGTCCGGACCTTAGTGCAGCTCCTTTTCCGTTTGGTGTGGTGGCTTCCACTGGATACTATGGGGCTAGTTTCCCTTAACAAATGGTTTAATGGATGATTGTTTTGTATGATGGAGATGGATAGATGTTTCAACTTATAACTCAAAATATAAAAATATAACTATATAACCCGGGTATCTTGTTAGCAATGCGATTTCTGATTATTTCTTATAGACGAATAATCATATAGATGACTTATTCGTCAATATATATATGTATTCATATAATGATTACTTCGTTTAAAAAGTTAAATGAAGCAATAATAAAAGCATATCACATTCATCGTAATGTATATCGCTGACATATATATTCAAATGATAACAATTCTAAAACCTTCAGAAATGATATGCTAAAGAATTGTTTGAAAAAAGCATACATATATATCAACAATAGAAACTTTTAAAAGAAAGGTTTCTTCACATAAGGAAATAAGACAAAAACAGTGATAAGAATAGCGCATGCATTTTTATCCTTCCAATGTGAATAATACTCTGATTCCACTTTCTTATTTGAGAAGACTTCCCGGAAACACATAAATGCAGGTCTTGAAAAAGCTTCTTTCACAAAAATGTAGAACCTTGATCCACTATTGATAAAAAAATATTTAGAAGTACAGAAGTGCAACTTCTTAAGTCAAATCTTATACAAATTGAGGACCCTTTCTTAAAAGACATGAAAGGGTTTAAATAATGAAAATAAAAACTAATTATCAATAAAAATCGCTATGAGTTGTTAAAACTGCAAACATGAAAATCTAGGATTTGATTCATGAAAACAATAGCACGATAGCCTTTGAACTAATTCATTGAATCTATTTCTTCTCTTGCACTTGCAGCTGACAAATTGAGAGCATTGGCTGAATCTCTGGAGGATGACTCATCCTGGAATGTATTTGGGTTGTATACGTAGCATCGGAGAGTTCGGGAATCATGAGATTGACTACGTCAGAAAGGCATTTCATGGCCATCTTCTAACGCTATGGCTTGACTAGGAAAAACCAGAATGCATCCCATGTCAAGCTTTGCACTTTGTTGATTTGTTCTTCCCTTCTTGCCATATCCTATCTCCATTGTTCTTCTGGTGCTTTTGTTTTTGGGAGTTTTCCTGGATAGCAATCGGAGATCAAATTAGCCATATATAAACTGTCATTTACTAATTTGATTACACCGTTCGTTGCAGCCTTGCCTCTAGAAGTCACTCTTTTGGCTTTTATTAGCTGTGAATCCCATTTCAAAAACAAAATTTCCTTGCGCGATTCTTGTACTTTTGGAAAATTTGCAGCCATGCCTTCTTCTGAGTTTTGTGAAGAGAGAAAATTTGTTATCTTTTGATCTACTTTTTCAAATTCTAGTCTAATGTCAACTGCCTTTTCAATCAGCGATGCAGAGATAACGCACAATGGGTCAACTAATGATATATTATGGCAAAGGATGTTTAACTGTTGGGATAAGTCTTTGGTTACTTCCAAGGCTTCTTTCCTGAATTCACTAACCTGTGGATAACCATTGAACTTTTCTATCTGTAATTGCAGTTGTGCAATTTGATCTTCTTTAGCCTTCATTTCCTGCTGAATTTCCATCTCAAGCCTGCTTAGTTCTTGAGACAACTTCTGTTGTTTCTGGAGAGCCTTCTGATTAATCTTCTGCTTCTCCAGATTCAATTTTTCTTTTAGTTGCTCATTTTTTTGTCTCTACTCTGCTAGCTATTATTCAAGGTGACTAATCCTTTGTTGTTCTTCCGTCGATTGCCCTTCGAGTTGAATGATCCTCTAATCCTTTTCCCTAATTAGTTGGCTGACTTCTGAGGCTTTGTCCATTGTTTCAGTTGTATAAGCCCCTGCATTCTAAGATAATTTTGTTAAATCCTCAGAAGGATTAACTTCTGAGTTTTTCCATACCACATTCATAATTTCGGCACGAGGAGTTGAAAGAGGTCCTTGATCAATTTTCCTCTTTTTCCTTTGTCTTTTAACCACAACCATATGCTTTGGACTGTAGAATACATCTAGGGGTGGTCTTTCTTCTATTTTCAGTACAATCTCCTTTGTAGGATTTTCAGGAATTATCTCAATATCCTACTAAACGTTGGGTGTGTTGATTTCCCCTTCAATTGGAACATTAATAACTCCAGGCTCTTGTGTTGCGGGTGATTTTGGTGTAGTGAGATTTTGCGAGCCATTATGGTTCTTGATCATTTGATTGAACTACTCCCATTCCTTGAGTAAGTTGGAATCAATATTTACATAAATATCAAGGAGCTCACTAGTCCCTTCATTTGTTCACTCCTCCTCGGGACTTTTCTCCCTCTCAAGAGTCTTCTCAGTAGTATTTTTTTCATTGTCGCCTTCATGTTGCACCATAGAGGTAGTATTTAACAAGTCTAGAGGTAATGTTTGCAACCTCTGTGTTCTGAACTTCATAAATCTCTCTAATCCCTCTGCTTCCAATCTTATTTTTGCTAGATTTTTTACCTGAGAAAACAACTTAGCTGAAGTGAACAAATCATCATAATCATCCTTCTCATGTTCAAACTTGGCAAGTTTCACATGAGAGGTGAAGTTGTAGGCCACTTCTTTTGGATCATACTAACTCTTTGGAATGACTGTTAGCTTTAACATTTTTATTTTCCCTGTTTCTTTCTCTCCATGTTTGAAGTCATGCAGTATGTAAGTACCACATCAGAGGGGGAATGAAGGCCAATTTTCATTTTGGACTCCCTAAGGTTCCTGGAGATCCCTGTTTCTATTATCTAATAAGTTATTTCTCTAGTCAATAACTTATCGGGAATGTATAAGGGGAGGACATGTGGATCTGTAGTGCTGCCAAAAATTTTGATGTAGGTGAACTTTTCTTCACCGAATCAACTACCAATTGATGTTAGGTCAACACTGGTTTCATCGGACAACTGAGGAGCAGGTTTGTTGAATATAGAATAATGAACAAGCAAGGCAAAACCATGGCAGATTCTATAAAGATGATTTCTATAATGGGCCTTCCACAAATACTTATGATAGATATGAATGGGAGTTGGGTCTTGTGGAGTCCATTTCCAGCCTAAAATTGGGTAATCAGAATTGAAGTAGATGGGTATCCATAATGTAGGCACTCATATAGAACGGGGGAATTATCTAGGTAGTAACAAACCTGTTTCTTCTATAATCAAGGATTTGGTTGGCCATTTTATTAGATAAAATGGTTGTCCAATCCATGATAGAAGAGTCAATTGCTGCTTCCATCAAGGGCACCATTTCTATAGAAAATCTAGTTGAATCAAAGACTCCAAAGAGTGTAAATATCATGGCACCAGCATAGCAATAAGGATATGCTAAGGAGTCTATGGAGTACATACTTGAAGATTCATGCTTGTGTTTGTTTGTGAAATTCCTCCACCGCTTGATAGGGTTAGACTCCACATCATTCTCCTTGGCGAAATCTTCTAAAAATGCCTTGTTTTAATGCTTCTGGGGGTCCGGAAAATGGTACTTCTTTTTTATATCTTCCACCCTAAATGACCTGAACATCCTTCCATCAGCAGTAAGAAAGCTCTATCTGTTATATTGATACTCTCAATTACCCATCTAACCAAGTCATTATAGGGTAATACTTTGGCGCAGGCCGCTATTATGTGGAGGAAGAAGCTGGCCAAATCCTTAAGAGTACTTGTTGTTTTATTATTGGAGTCAATCGTTCCTCTTTCTTCTTCAATTTTGGTTGGATCCTCAGCTTCCAATAAATTATATATGCTCTCCCATGAAGCCTTGCCAAGACTGAGGCAGGTAGTATCATCTGTGAGTGCCCTCTTTACTGGTTCATCTTTGGTTATGACGAGGACCTTTACTTTCTTCGATTTCTCAATCATTTTTGCTTGATTGATGAATTCAGACTTGCTTTGCAAAACGAAATAGAAGAACATAACAGAGGATAAATTTTTTTAAAGCTAATACACAGTATACAAGATTAACAGCAATTAAGCACAATAAGTGATACATATTTTCATATATTATGCTACCATGGATGAAATCCTCGAAGGAATCAACCATAATTGTTCTTTTAATGATTTCGCGTAACTTCCAACATGACACTTTAATGCCATAATAACATGTCTTATCGCAAATTTGTAACGGTCCTTTTAAAATGAATATTGTGACTTCTCGATCGGTGATTAGTGATAATCGCATATTGCAGATTGAGAGGTACAAGCGTTATGCTTTAAATGTTTCCTTTGCATATTTGTGATTGCGATTAATGATGAGCTGGCATGGGGAGGCGAGATGGCTTTTAAAATTAATAAATCATTTTTTTTCTCTTTATAATTGATTTATAACCTTAACCCATAATTCTTTGTAATGTCTCACATTTCACCTTTATCGAAAAGCGCACTTTTCAATAATGAAATCGCATTGGACTATTTCGAAGGGGCTTATGATATGTATTTCATGATTCGAGCGATGCGCGATTGTGATCGGCTTATTGCATCAGAGTACTTCAAATGGGCATTTGATATGCGTTTTGTGATTTTAGCGATGGCCGATTATGATCATCTTATCACATCGAAGGACTTATATGAACACTTGATATGATTCCTTAATAAGTAGTGATATGCACTTTCCGATAGTGTTATCGCATCGATAAAAGTCAATGGAATCTCTTAATTCTACTATTGAAACAAAGGATGTGCACGAAGCGACATTTTCATTTATATTTGTTTTATGACAAGGCCTTGTTATAATTTAAATCAGATTGGACCTAATCATAAGGATTTTCATGTGTTGTGTGGATTTTCAGATTGCGATTCTTATTTGACTTATCCTAAAAAACTATTCATTTTCAAATGTTTTATTGGTTTTATTTATTAAAGGGGACCCGTTTCTTATTAAATTTTTATATGAAAAATTTGGAAATGGGGAGGGTTGTTGTATAACACAACACCTTCAGAGAAGTATGTAAATACCTCTGATTCAGGTTTTCTCATTTAGATTTTCCCCTTCCCCATTTCTACTAGTTGGATAAGCTTGAACACACCAGAGCAGAAGAATGAGTATAGACATGAGGTTTCCCAGACTGGACACAGGTTCATGGTTTGGCCAAAAATTTCCTTACAGATGGATCATATTTTTTGTCAAGACTTTATTAGCCAGAAGTTACAACCAAGCACAAAGAATATGGACACAGGACTAGGCAAGCACTGTAGTTTCACAAGACTCTTTGAACTTCAGCCACATACCCATTCAGGAACCAGAACATAATGCAAGAACAACACTTATTCGCATAGTGAAAACAAAAGGAAAACTCAACACGAAAGGGAAAAACAAGATGAGAGGAAAGGAGTACACAACAAGCAAACAAAGCTAGAAGACAAGAAGAAAAAGGCCAAAGCAAACAGGATGTGAAACCAGAATAAGAACCAAGATGAACTACAAGTGAAATATGAGTGCAAGGAAGGGAAAACTGAGATGCAACTAATCCTACTCCTATCCTAATGGCTAAATGGTCAGGGTTACGTAAAATGAAATTTCCAGTGAAGCCACCGTAGTCACTCCTGAACAAGATGCACACGGAAAAGAAGGTCTTTCCTCTAGGCCAAAAGATATGTCACAACCACCCAATGCACATGCTTACCTCTTTGATGGATACCCTTTCTAAATAAACCTCAGAGACTTCTTGTGGATACATCCTCATCTGCACAGAGCTTCTCAGCAAGTGCGAAGAAGGATTGAAACTTGTTGCCTGCAACATGGATTGCCAAGTAATATTGTTTCATCCATTCAGCAATTGGATCATAAAATTCATAATGGCTTTCTTGAAATCCTCGTGACCTTTGAGAGGATGAATTATCGATTTGATAGATGGGATCACAATGGGAATCTTGTAAGGAAAAATAAATCTTATCATTCTCAATAGTCATGCCAACTGTCATCAGATGTGCTGGTGGGAAAATGATAAGCCAAATGACAGTCACCCAAGATAGATAAATGATCATATGAGATGGTTGAGACATCACATTCCCAGTTTTCAATTTGAACAATCTTGCAAACTTTCTGCACAATCGAATCAAGTTCGTTGTGAGCTAGATATGACAGAAAGATTTATAGTGCAAGGTTCGCAAGAAGGCCAAGGAGTTGATCATGAAGAGGGAAATTTGATAAGTATCATTGCAAGAAAAGAGAGTATTTTAGATTATCAACTTCACAATTCCATTACTTCATGAGAAACAGACACTCCCAACCCAAGTTTGATGTAAGAGATGTGCATGAAGATGGGTACACTGTAAAAGATTCAGGGATTTGGTCATAAGTGAAATTTTGAAAATTTGAAAGATCGCACCCGGAATACCAAAATATTTCTAAATGGGAGTCACATTGATTAGGACCATGCAGATAGAGGGATTTTTCATGAGAAACTAGATCTAAATCGGTTCGGAGGGCTTACCAGAGTCGCGAGATCCTAACATAACCATCAATGGACATTGAAGTGCCTTGAGTCCTTGCGACATCCCAGAACTTTCCAGAATAGCAGAATCATATTTTGTAGCTTGAACCAGATCATGCATGGCTTGAGGATGGCTATTTTTTTTTATTTCAAAACTGCTCTTAGGATGGTAGCCATATCTGTCACAGGTTTCACCAGATTTTTCAGCTTCAACAAGCTTACTTGAAGAGTTATCCTCATGCAAGAGAAGAGATGACAGGGAATGGGAAGTACGCTCTGTGATTAGATTGTTTTCAATTTCATCATGGAAAACCTGACTACCTTGTGTCAATTGAGGAGATAACTCATTGAATGAAGAAACAAGAGAACGTGGACTATCTCTAACACATGTGGATGTGTTGTGAATGGTAGGATACATGGGTAAGTGAGGTGAAGAGGAATTTTTGATATGAATGTCTTCTTTGACCGGAGCACATTTTAGATCTAAGTTAGAGTCTCCATGAGAAAATGGAAGATCAAATGATGTGCTTGGGCATTTGTCATAGCATAAGGAAGCATGGAGTGATGACTACCCAAGACTGGGGGTTCATTAAAAGAATTGATTGTACAAGATGTTTCACTGAGATTAGGATATTGATAATAATTCAAGAATGGAAGATCATTGTTTTGATGTGCATAATTTTGAAATAGAGAGGGAAGATTGATAGTTTCATTGCCTTTCTTCTCCTCTACCTGTGTAATGTGACTTCCTTGTGCCTGATCGCAATCTGAACTAACAGCTTGAGAATCAAGAGAATACAAACAACTTACTGGTGAAGTGGATTGATGAAGCAATTCATGGTACAAGGATTCATGGCTTGTAGATAAATGGCAGAGATGTAGATCAGACTCAAGACTTGATTTATGCATGGTGACGTCCTCTTGTGGAATTAAGGAGTGATTCTTCATTGTAGGCTTCCTAACCCATTCTGGAATTTCCTCCATTGAAGAAGGAAACAGATGAGAAGATGGGTTGGGGACATGTTGCACGGATTTCTCAGCTTTGCAATCACTGCAAGGGGGCACCCACATCAAGACCAGAAAGGATGGAGGAAAAGGAACAAATGGGGTGTTGGGCTCCTCCTCTACAATTTTAGGTTCCTCATGATCCACAAGAGTTGGGGAGGAAGGAAATCGATGAGTTCACCGTACTGAGAAATATAAACCAATTATTTAAAATCTTCTCTCAAGAAGTCATAGTTCACAAGATGTTCAAGAATTTCGTAACAGAGGTGAAGGAAGTGTTCAACAAAGTCCTCAACTGTTTCGTCAGGCTCCATACTTTAATGAAAAAAAAATTCACAGAAATCCTAGTGGCTATACTCATCGAATGTTTTAATCATCATTTGAGCAAGATGACCAAATGAATTGATAGAGGCAAAGGGTAATGTGTAAAACTAGTGTTGAGCACGACCTTTGAATGTGAAGGTGAGTAATACAATCCAGACATTTTCATACTCTATCTTGTGGTGTAGGCAAAAGTTTATAACTTGGTGCAGTGCATGAAAATATGGTTCACCCTCACCACTAACTTTAACTTGGATGGGTCATGGAGAAATTTTACAAGGATGGTACATTCGAACTTTGTAGAAATACATCCCAAGATTATGATGTCAAGAAGAGCCATTTTTAAATAAGAGATTCAAACCAGAATCTATGAGCATAGCCTATCGTTTGGCTCTCCTTCTAGCGTCATTTTGTTGACGGTACTGGACCCACCAAAAAAGGGTATCTCCCTGATGTGAAGTCCCAACTAGACCTCACACCATTTTGTGTAGGAGTCCCATCGAGTATGAAGGCCCAGTTGCCATATACTTAGAGATCTGCCTTGGCTATAGCTGTCAGCACATGAGAGTGTTATGCTGGTATCTTCAAACAACAAGGTGCATGTGCCTTGTGAGCTCGTAATGTAATTGTGTCATGGTTATCTTACTACAAAGGGGGATAGTAAAGTGAGCCCCTAAATGAGAGCTAGTAGTACCACCCAAGAAAAGACACACATGAACCAAAAAGGTTTGTTCAACACCTAGTGAAACAGTCCACAGCAGATGCGACAGTCGTTAAAACTGAGGTGAAGGGGACAACATGTACACCACCCAGCAGAGTAGTCCACACGGATGTGATAGTTGTTATAACCAAGAAAAAAATATGGTCTCTCGAGTATCCTGAAGATTAGTCAACAAATATGTGACAATGGTGATAGCCAATACACAAAGGTGGTCATCTAGTATCTCACGGAGTAGTCCACGGGTATGAGGCATCGGTGATAAGAAATAAAACACATCTTCAAAAATGTAAGTACTAAAATAACCAAAGTAGTTCAACAATCTTAGTGAAGGTTAAGCAAACATGCATTACAAATGTTTAAAGAGTAGTCTTACAAACATCTATGAAACATGCGTGAAAACATGTTGGCCTTAATAGGCTTTTGAATTAAGAAAAATCCCCAAGACACATTTGTACACCATACATCACTAGTCCCAATAATGGGACATTGAAGCCACTCCTTGCTTCTCAAAGAACAGGCTACAAACTCTCAAGGATATGTGGGAGGAACCAAGGTGAGAAGTCCTTCCCCATACAATGGGAGGGGCATATATAACCAAGGGTGATGCTTGACCCTTATGACTCTCGGACCACCCTCATGACTATTCAACTTCCCATGACTTTCCAATTGACATGACTCTTCAACTTCTTGTGTTCATCCATTGGACTTCACTTTACATTACATTCAGTTACAACAGATATGGTCCATAATGGTGATGTGGACAAGACAACTCATGACACAACTCAACATGATACTCCTAACATGTACTAGCTAACTGTCGTGTCCACGTTGAGTTGTTGGGCTACTGAGTGATGGATGTACTGTTGGTGTGCTTTATCTTCTGCTCCACGTGGTATAGTGTTGCAGGGTATTTGATGGTCTTGGTATTTCTTGATGATTCAATGCATGGGTTCCTTTCACTTGTTGCTTGATATTCTTGGTATGTCTATCCATATGCAAGCAAGTCTTCTAGCATGTGTGTTCCTTCATCATCCCATTCATCATCTTACTATGATCTATCAGTGTACCTATTCCTTCAAATCACTCATGACAGGATGACATCAAATACAAAACCTCCTAGTCTAGCATGATGCATTGTTCTCGTGTTTCAAGTGATAGGGATGGAGGATAACTCACTAAGATAGCGCAAAGCATAACTCAGGCTGGAATGAGGAATTCTGGGAGGAAAGTCTGCACTGTCAGGAAAAAATGTGCAGTGACCACTAGGAGGCAGGATTGCAAAGTAAAATTCACTAGTGCCAATTGCAAGTTGGGACCCTAAGGGGGGACATCTCTACGCAGTTTCTAGAGGGAAGAGAGAGTGAGTCCATAGAGGGACAACTAGAAATTTCTGCATAGTTTATAGAGGGAAGATAGAGTGGGGATGCAGAGGGACCTACTGAGCACCACTGCACAATTTCTGGAAGCAATGCAAGACATGCAGCAGGGGAACTTCTACACATGTTTGCGCAATTTTTGAAGGCAATGCAAAACAAGGAAGCAAGGGTCAATTGGGTAGTTCTGTGCAATTTTGGAGAATAGTGCAGGGCAAGGTAGCAGAGGACCAGTTGGGCATGTTTGTGCATTTTTGGGGAACAATGTAGACCCAGGTCAACAAGCAGTGCAGGCTTCTAGCAAACAAGAAGGAGGCTTGAAGACTGTGCTTGATAAATAGTTTAGTTGGGACATGGAGGCAATCACCACGTAATTCTAGGAGGTAGACATGCTGCCCTCTTCCGAGATTTAGAAGTGCAGCTAACCTGGAGGATAGTCTGAAGCTATGAGCAGTTCTAAGAAATAGATCAAGGTCATTGAGGGTTGAGACTGCGCAGTGAAACTCAGTCGAGGTCCGTTCAAAGAGGGTTGTTCAGTCAGAATATTTTCAAGAAAATGGCTAAGTGTTGAAAGCAGGCAAACTTGTGTAGACTTGACATTGCATTCATTGTTGTGAAGGTAAATCCCCTCTGTGGACAGAGGTGATCCCTCTAGCCCAATGAGTGAGTCTAGCAACAAACTAACATACACTTTCCTAGCTTAGGTTTAACAAATGCATAAAGAAGGAGGAACCTGCCCCTCTCTGATGTTAATCGCTCAATCCTTTTGGAGATGAGTTTGATTCTTTTGCTCCAGGCCTCACTCCTTATTTATTCTTCACGTCTGATTACTTTCAAGGAAAATCAAAGAGCTATGTAAGATACAAAAACATATAAGGCATACATCAAACATAAACTACTTAATATATCAAGGAGTATTAAGCTAAAATCATAAACATTTACACAATTATGGAAAGTGAACATCAAATGTATATATTAATAAGCTAAAAAGGGAAGCATACAACCTATGCCTTGATGTTGAAGACCCCCTTTTGGTGGATGTCCAAGTCCATGAAAAGACTCTTCAAGCACTCCTTCTCTAAGTTATAATGGGCATCATGTAACAATAATATCAGCATAGGAATGCAGTAATCAATAACCAACCATTTGGGGATGGAAGGGAGTTGATTTATAGAAAGGGAGATGGAGTTAGGGATCCAAAAAAGAGGGAGGAAGGTCCACATCTCAAGGAGAGAGCCAATGATGATAAGATTAATAGGTCCAAATGGGATAGATTGACCATATCAACAACAACCAATATTTAGCTCGTTGTTCTCGAGGGTTCTAGTGCACGGAGCTTCTCCTCCAGTTTGGGAAAACTTGCCAAAACATGTTCAGCATGGGTTTTGATATCAAAACCCGTGCTGGAAATGCTAGGGTAGAATAGTGCAACCTGCCATCAACATAGGAAGGCAATGTAGCAAAATGTGTTGGCCCTAAAAATTAGGTTTTTAGTTAACCTTCTTCAGAATTGACTCAGGTCAGGTTTCCTTTGATTCTTCAGGGAAGTTTTGGTCTATATATCATGATGGATATGTTGCACAATTGTCAATGTTTTGGAACTTTGGGATATGGAATAGGAAGTGAACAAGAGGTGTGACAAAATATTGTGTAACAAATTCCCCTTAAAGCATGAAGGAAAAATAGGGAGTGATGGCTGAGATGCTTTACAAGTTAGTGCAAAGGCTAGAACAACACATCAGGAGACCTACAAATCAAGCATGCACATATACATATCTGACATCTCTAATGATCATGCCTAATGATACATGAATAGGCATCTAATAATACATGAATCCACAATATGGATGCAACCATATAAATAGAAGGGATCATGTGTATGGATCCTTGGTATGATCGCATCCATCCGAATAGAGAGGATCATAAATATGGACCCACAGTATGGTCACAGCCATTCGAATAGAAAGGGACATAAATATGAACCCACAGTATGGTCACAACCATCTGTCTAGAGGAATCATGCGTACAATCATGAATAACTCATAACTCCATGCAACCTAGATATTATCAAACAGAATCCAGGGTCTTGCGCTCCGTCTCGACCCAATCAATGTACGAATTCTAACATGTGAATAGATGTGTTGAAGTCCAACATGATAGAAAACCACTTGATTTCCGGCCAGTGATATAAACCATTAGTAGGCATGAGAGAAACCATCAATAATGGAAATGGCTATCAAGGTACAATCAACACAATCCACGAATGTGAATAATGAAGTTGAATTCGAACACCCATGGAATCATTTGATTGAAGGTCAATGATGTAAACTTGTCACCAAATGCAAAGAACTTGTCATTGAGGCCTGCAAGCTCTAAGGTGCTGGAAGGGAGTTTCTAAATCATCTTCCCAAATAATGAGATGAAGTTGACAGGAAGTGATCTGTTGAAGGAGGGCCATAATGAATCCCACATCATCAACTGGAACCAAAAGGATGTAGTAGAGTAGATAAGTGTGATCCAGGACTGTCGCAGAAATTCAGATAGTGTATAAGTGGCAAAAACTATATATAGGACTTCTCTTGAACATATCAGTGACACGACTTCGGAGTTTGGCAGTATTTGACTCAACATATGATCATAGGTCATGATGACGAAGTGGTATAGTCAAATGAGAGGAGAAGTGGATTTTCCAAACCCAGGAAGGAAACTGACTAAGTGACGATGTCCCAAACCCAATACGAGAAACAGATGAGTCTCATCTTCAAGAGTGACATGTGGCCTTTACAAAATACAAGAGATGATTTCTTTCACCTTTTCCCCCACCATTTTTGGCGAATACCCCATTATTTTTTAAATCTCAAGCTTGAAGGGGATAACATATGCTTTCCATATAAGTTAATCCTTCAGATGAATCCATCCTAGTAAGTTTTATGAGCCCTAGGAAGGAGAAACTCGGTCTCGTCATGGTCACAAGTCCTGTGTCATTTAAGTTTTATGAGTTCGACAGAGGGGAAACTCGACATCTTTTTCATGTTTAGAGAGTTTGAAAAAGAAGCGGAAAAGAAAACTCCAAAGATCCCTTTTCGTAAATCTTCTCTTGAACCTGAAAAGGTAGAAAACAATATCCAAGAGAACCTCTTAGCCATGTTCAACTAAGGTATTCATTTTCTGTACAATAGTCTATCTTAGTCTAGAAAAGAGTTAAACTTATATTGAGTAGACTCCACTTCATTTACTTTAACAAGTTCGAAATGACATGTACCCGACATGCTTTTCATTTTTCAAGAGTAAAAAAATAGCTTAAAGATGACTCCAAGGGGTCATTTTTTCGTTCATTTTTTACGAGTCTGAAAAATTGATAAAACAAAACTTGTTGAATCAGTAAAGATAAATCATTGTCACTAAGAATATATGACCTGATGCTTCACAAGGAAACACACATTACTGATTTCAAGGAAAAATATTTTAAAAAGAAAGAAATATGCCCTAATTTGGTAAGAAATATTATTTAAAACCTATAAAAAGCCCAAAAAGTAAATAATTTTTACCATTTCACCAATTTCCAATTCTGAGAGCATTTTACCTCATTTTACCTTGATTTTCAGGCAAGGAGTACGATTAGTCCTGGACACCATTCATCAAGCCACTTGTTGCAGGTAAGAGATTTGTCCCTTCCCTTCATTTTTGTACTCATTTCATGAATTTTCATCCATAGATTAGTTTTCAAGGAGGAATTGCAAAAATTTTATGTCGAGGGTGACCAGTGCGGGTTTTACCCATCGAACTCGCACTGCTCACCCTATGGTCAATCAGACCCTCGTAATGGCAGCGCATGAAAATTCACACACAGTCGCACTAGCAGCGCGTGAAAATTAACACGTAGTCACATTGGCACCAAGGTAATAAAAAATTGTGTGAAATCCTCCATGCTAAATGGTTTTTATTCGAATTTGTCTCCATGGAAGCTCATGAAATGTTGTTTTATTGATTTTCCATAGGATAATCAGTCCAAAATGGTGGTTGAATGGAAAACAAAGGACATGAAGTTGAAGACCATCAAGTGACTTAGGATCAAGATTGTGTTGATGCCCTACGAGCATGTGGGTTGCTCAAGTTCTTTAGGATTCCTACGATTAGATCCCAACCTGAGTTATTGCAGCATCTGATTGGTGGTGGGATGTGGATTGCCAACTATTCATGATCAGGGACCAAGAACTCAAAATTGTTTTCATCAACATTTATTCATTATTGAGTTGTCTAAAAAGGGACAACGATTTCAGTTATCTAGTTCACACACTAGAGGAGAGAGCATGGATATGATCATTGCAGGGAATTGTCTAGGGACCAAAAGGACCCAAAGTGGGAAGATCGATATAAACAACATCACAAATCTCCCACTACAAACAATCCTACATACTATGGCCTAAATAGTTGGGGCTCATGCATTGCATGAGGCAACAAAATCTCATTTCTAATACACAATCGAGTGTCTAAATCCCACGGTCTTCAATTGGAGTGAGGGTTTGTTAGTTTGCGTGAAGAGCCAACATACCAAGTGCAAGTCAGGGAGTCTAAAAAAATTTAGTTTCGAATCCATTTTGGTGACGTTCTTCTTGGAATACGTGCCATTGTTTTGTTATCAGTGGTTAGAAGTAGATGCACCAATGCCTAGAGATCCACGGTTACTCAGATGGGGTGAGTTGATGCCTCGTCATGGAGGCAACCAAAAAATGTCATTACCTTCAGCATTTTTTGGATGGTTGCATTAGTAGCTAATCATGGTTGACGATTGGGCATATGCAGGCATGGATTTCTGAGGATATCCACATATTCCACTTCCACCAAGTGCACAGTGGACCGATTCAGGACTTATGATGATTTGCAGATGTGGGACCAGAGACACCTCCAACAGTTTCTCTAATAGCCAAGAAGAGTGGCACGCCATACTGAGGAGGCTCCTTTTGAGGAGGGATCTGATCCTATTGTCGAGGTAGAGCGAATCCTGGAAGCTTTAACTAGGGGCATTCTAGAGTACGCCTCAATAGATGAGGTGCCATTGCGGTACCAAAGACACACTGTAGGGGTTTTCACCAGACTGCATCGACTGTTGGGCTAAGTCATTAGGTCTATTTTGTGCTACCATGAGCACCATGTGGGCGAATATCCATCTCTAGTTTACTTCTTGCATTTTTGTAGGCTTATAAAGCCTTGTGTCTTAGAACATAGATGTTTTCATTTTGATGTAGAAAACTCTTTTGCAAACACTATATATATATATATATATATATATATATATATATATATATATATATATATAATATATATATATATATATATATATATATATATATTATATATATATATATATATATATATATATATATATATATATAGATATATATATATATAGATATATATATATATATATATATATATATATATATATATATATTATATATATATATATATATATATATATATATACATACATGTTTTTCTATTTACGATGTCTATTATGTGATGCTTTATGATTTGCAATTTTCAAAAATGTCTATCTAACACATAGTTAGCTAATGCATCTGTTAATGTGTTCATGCATCTTGGAATGTGATGATAAGTAATAAAATCAAAGTCTCGTTCCAATAGACGAACTTGCAAATACATTCTCAAAATTTGAGGTTTTTTTAACTGAATATTGTTCTTTAAGTTGTAGTACAATGAGTTGTGAATCAAGTTTTACTATTAACTCTCTAATGCCAAGAGTGATAGCTTCTAAAAAAATCTTGATGACCACACTATATTCGGCAATGTTATTAGTTGTATGACCAAAACATATGCCTTGTAAGTTCACTAACTCACCATTTTGGTGATAGATTGCCCATGCAATGGAAGATAGATTCCATGTACTATGACAAGCACCATCAACAAAATCGACGTAATGGTTGGATGACATATGGAAACCAAGTAGAGCACAAGGTGCAGAGGAAAACATTTGCAAAATCAAACTAACACACCAAACCACACTACACACTAATGAAAAAATACTAATATACAAAATTATTTACATGCAAAATCACACATAATATTTCTTTAGGTAAAGCCCGTTTTGGGGCTCAGCCAAATAATTTCCTTCATAATCTACTAACTCATAGGAACCTTTTTGTAAAACTCATTTAACAATGTAAGGCCCATCCACATTGGTTCGAATTTCCCAGCTCCCAATTTGTCATTGGCTTGATCATATAGTAGGACCAAGTCACCCTCAGCAAAAACACAGGGAGAAACAATTCTATCGTATTGATCCTTAACTCGTTTCTTCTAGGATTCAATTACTAATGCTGCAATGCGGTGAGTTTCATTGATCATTTCAAGGTAAATTAATTGTTCCTCCTCAGGTGAGGTATTAGGGAATAATTCGACAGCTAGTTTTAGAGAAGGAAATTCAAAGTCAATTGGAAGAGTTTCCTCTAGACCATACACCAATTGAAAGGGTACGAATCTAGTGGCGGTATTAGCTGTAGTTCAGTAGGCCCAAAGAGCTGAAAATAGCATGAGATCCCAATTTGATTTATGCATCCCAATGGTGCGTTGAAGCATGGTAACCAAGACTTTGTTGACTGCCTCAACTTGGCTATTGGCTTCTGGATAATAAGGAGTTGAGTTGTCGTGACACAAACCCGATTGAGTAGTGAGCTCTACCATCATGTAATGTCGGAAATGAGATCCATGTTTAGTAACGATGGCTTGAGAGACATCAAATCGAGCTATGACATGGTTAAAAAGAAATTGAGTTGTAGTTTTACCATCAACAACACATGTGGGCATCGCCTTGGCCCATTTAGTGAAATAATCAATGACGATGATGATATAACCCTGCCCTCCGGTCGAGCGAGGGTTACATGTCATGAAATACATAACTCATTTAACAAAAGGGAAGATGGTAACTTCCGGGTGTATGGGTGCAGGTGGGGTACACTGTTTACAGTTGTAAATCTGGCATGCATGACATTTTTGGACTGCTAAAATGCAATCTTTAAAGATCGAAGGCCATAAATAAACGGCATGAAGTATTTTCTTAACAGTATCATACCCTAAGATGTGACCACCACAAGCCCTAGAGTGACAGTCATTTAGGACTCTCTCAGCTTCTTCAAGTGTCAAATATATACAAAGGATAGAATCAACACCAACACGATACAAAGTGTCATCAATGATCCAATAGGGTTTGGACTGATATCGAATGCAGCGACATTCAAAATTGGACAAATTTGATTGAAAATTTTGGGGTTGGAGATAAAAAATAATGTCCCCATACCATGGCTCAAGAGTGCTGATGTGAAACAAAGTTTCATCAGGAATAAGCTCATCAAAAGCCTTAGATGTGGTCACGAAGGGAAGGTCACAAATTAACTCGGCGAAAACTAGTGATTTCTTTGATTTGGTTGTAGAAAATCCCAAATCAAACTCCTAAAGTATAACAATCCAATTAGAATACTTGCCCCCCAGCAACTGACAAGTCGAAATGTAGGTCATGGGGTTGCAGTCAGAAATCATAGCGGTTTTCTGCAAGAGAATATAGTGTCGAAAGCATTGAACATCATGAACAACTGCTAAAGCCAGTTTCTTGACATGGGCATATCGACTCTCAGTGTCAATAAGATTTCAGTTGAAGTAGTAAATCACATGTTTGTTTCCATCATCATCATCTTGAAATAGTACCATGAAAATAGTATTGTCGGTTGCAGCCAAGTAAAAGAAGTAATCGTGGTGGTAATTTGGTGGATTGTTGGGTGTGGACCCTAATTATCTTCTGTATTCAAAGGTCTTATCCAGATGTATACCCCAGGAAGATTGTACACCCTTCCACGCGGGGGGGTGTGGGGGAGATTTTCCCCCCCCATGGGGGTTCAGGGGGGCCGATCCCCCCGGCTAGGGTGTCCAAGGGCCAGCAGTCCCCCGGCGAGGACTCGAGGGCAACGCCCCTGAAGCTAAAAATAGATGTAAAATTACCTCGTAAAATTCGAGTTATTTCTAGTCAATCTGGACCATTCATTAGGTGGATGATCTGACGGTAGAAGTTATATTTAATTTAGGGTTTTTTTCCCTAGAAGGAAAACCCCTCACTATATATGAGGGAATTGTATTGTGTCTATTATATCTGTATTCTGAGTGAAGAAAAGAGAGGAGATTGAGAGCAAAGAGGGAGTTACAGTGGATCTGTTGTAGGTTGTATCTCTTCAGTTTGCTGGATAATATAATAAAAGAAGGATTGATTGTTTCTATGTGGACGTAGCCCAAATTAGGTGAACCATGTATATCTTTGTCTCGCTTGTTTTATGCGTTTTCTATGTTTATATATCTGCAATATTTTATGTGTTCCATTGTTCTGTAATATATAATTTTCTAACATGGATGAAGTAAAGGAGCACTAATGAGGGTATTCTTTAAAGCATCAAAATATGTTTGAGCAATTTCATCCCAAATAAATGGGATCCCCTTTTTTAGTAAACGAGTGAATCCCTTGGAAAGTTCAACATAATTGGGCACAAAACAATGAAGGAAATTAGCTTTCCCTTGCAAGCTCTACAACTGGTGTAAAGATGATGGAGGGGGTAAATTCACAATGGCCTCAACTTCGAGGGGGTCAATCTGGAGGCCTTATTTAGATACAACAAACCTTAGGAGATGAACAAATTCGACACAAAAGACACACTTATGCAGATTTAAATGAATATTGTAGTGTCTATAGTGAAGAAAAATCACTCGAAGGTGGTCAGGATGGTCATGATGCTTAGCAGAATGTGTTGGTAAGTCGTCAAGATATGGTTGAATGATGTGTTTAATGTCATGAAAAGCATAAGACATCGCTCATTGGAAGGTAGCGCTAGCATTTTTTAGACCAAAAGGGAGTATTTTATAGGCAAAGATTCCCCATGAACAGATAAAAGCAGTTTTATGCTAGTCGGTGGGAAGAATGTTAATCTGGTTGTAGCTAGAAAAACCATTCATAAAAGAAAAAATCCCACTCCTCACACGTTCATTAATGATCTAGTCTACAAAATGAGCTGGATAAGTATCTTTTAGACATGCCCGATTGATATCATGGTAATCAACACAAACGTGAATAGTCCCTTGGTTTTTTAGTCATAGGGACAATATTCGAAACCAAATCTGTCAATGGAATGGGTTAAATGAAACCAGCCTTAAGAAGTTTTTCAAATTCTCCCTTTATAGTAGCTGCCTTTCTAGGGTGCACTGGGCGAAGGTGCTGACGAACAAGCTTCACATTTGGATAAGTAGGTATTTTGTGCACAGCTATACTTAGATCTATGCCAAGCATTTCTTCATATGACCAGGCAAAGACCTCATCGAATTCCTTAAAGAGGGCAGTGTAAATCTTGATCTCATCTGGAGAACAAGAAACCCCAACATGGATGTTTTCAACAATTACTAGTTTAATAGAAATGTGAATGGGCATCGTAGCAGTAATATTCCCCACGTTCCCCTCAGATAAAACTTCATGTACAAAAATAGACATTTGAAGTGGATGAGTCAGTGCATGGGAAGCAAAGGTATCCAAACACAATGAAATCTCTCCAAGACGCAGGTAAAACGAGGAATGATGATGGGCATCATTCCAAGGATTTTCTTCAAGAGACATAACCTCGGTGATACTCTCATCAGTGGGAAATATCTTATTCAAGGGATATAGAGAATCCCAAGAACCAAGCCAATGCGATTGTGAATACGCATATAGATGCATACTAAGATTAGCATAACTTTCCGAAGTTACCGTTGAAGCCAAGACAACAGCTTGACAGGCTTGTTCTGCTGGGTTGAGTAGCATGATATCGCCAAAATAATCAACTTGATTGGGATGAGGAACGATCCAAAGATCGTGCGAATTGGAGATCATGTTGACGGAGGTGACTTTTGGTGGTGGGAGGGACAAATATCCCCTAAGAGAAAAGTTTTTAAAAATACCCAACCCAACACTCTCATAAGGGATATCAGTATTTCCCACATATGGCACATTGCCATTCAAAGAGCCAGAAGAGAAAAAGGCTAACTAGTCAACAGTGACTATTTTCCCCTCATGAGGAAAACAAAGCACGTGGAACGGTGTAAAAACCATGCAAAACATAACATGGGTCCAACTTTGACCAAGTATAAGGTTATAATTTAGATTAGCATCAATGACTTCTACTTCTAAGTTAACGATTTTCCCTTCCAACATTATGGGAAAGTTCGTGAGAATATCGTAAGGATGAGATCCTCTGCCATTGAAGGCTTCTAAGGTGTTAGGAGACTGGTTGAGAAGCGGAGTGCCAATAGCTTTCTAGCACAAGACATACATGATGCAGGTGGAAGAACCCTCATCAACAATAGTCTGGTGAATCATCTTCCCTTTGATAATGACTTGGATTAAAAAGGAAAGTTGATGTGGAAGATGTGGAACATGATTTTCCATGTCAAAGGTAATCAAACTCGATCCAGTATGGTCAATTCCTCCTATAGTTGATAGTAATGCTTTCCATTGCGATGCAAAACTCTTGAGAACTTCCAAGGCAGACATCATCGAAGGTGCTTGAGCTAAATCTTCGACAATATTGTAATGTTGGGAAGCTTATGCATTTGGATTATATGAGGATTTTTGAAGGACACCCTTAGGAGATGGTCAGATAATGGAATCATTACTAGGTC
Organism: Pinus taeda; assembly: GCA_000404065.3. Taxonomy (NCBI): domain Eukaryota; kingdom Viridiplantae; phylum Streptophyta; class Pinopsida; order Pinales; family Pinaceae; genus Pinus; species Pinus taeda. The sequence continues at coordinate 131,504 of APFE031587819.1, read as the reverse complement.
TCTCAATATGAAGACGACATGAACTGGGTGGAGTAGAAGTGGAAGGTGTATTTGTAGCTTCTTTCTACACAACCTGTTTGGGAGGAGTCAAATAGTATTTTGGCTAAATGGCAACAGAAATACGTGTCGTTCCACTCATATAAACCTGAGAACCCGAAGATGTGGAAGATTGTGGTTTTTCTGCCAATTGGGTTTGTTGTGATGGAAAATGTTTTTTTAATATAGTCGGTGTCCCTTGGGTTCCTTTTAACAAACGACTAACTTCAGCATGATGAGGACAGTCCTTGGTATAGTGATATTCCTCACAAATGAGGCAAGGATATTTGGGCTTACTTTTAAATGCATCATCAGCAGAAGATTTCTGAGGATCCTATTTCAGGGTATCATATTTGGCTTTTCCTTTACCCTTCTTTTTACCTATTGAGGTTTTGTCTGCCGTAGTAGACTGAACGAAATTAACCTCAGAGGTTTTACTAGGATTTTGTGAGGGATTCGAAGGGGGATTGGATGCAGTAGTTGAAACCGATTTTTACTTCAAAGAAGCTTTACTGGAATTTTTAGTCACTGACCCAATAATATTGACGATGAGTGGTACCTCTAGAATTTTGGAAGATGCAGGATTCGTAGATGGTCTCTAAGCACTGGGAAAGAGATCATATAACGTGATAGATTGGGAGTATACAAAATCTAAATATTGTGAATGGGAAATGGCTTAATCTTCGGTCACACAACCACCCATAACTATGTCCTTGGAAATTTTATTAATGAATGATTAGGTCAACCATTCGGTTAACAACTCATCAGGTATATCCAACTTGATAAGGTGACATCAACATCTCCATTCACGGATATCATCAAAGATGTGGGTATTAGTATTCTGTTTCAAGGATGTGAGAAGATGGGTACCAGTTTCATATCAAATTGGTAGCTTGAAGTGAGTAAGGAAGGCCAATGCCAAATATTTGAAGTCTTGATAGGCACCTCGAGGCAACTCGATGCACCATTTTGCAGTGGCACCCGTCATGGTTCGCTAGAGAAAACATAGATGAATGGATTCATCAACCCAATAATTGGATGAACACCATAAATGGTAAGTCATAACATGGGCCTAGGGGTCTTCTCTAACTTTCCTTCGAATTTCAGACAATCACTAGGAATCTTAGTAGGAACCGGAGGCTAATACAGTGAATGAAGTATTGGGTCATTTGTGAGCCTTGACACATTTGGTAGTTCCAACGTCACTAGAAATTGAATTTGTGGATTGAAAGGCATGGGAGGCTTTTGATAAGGCCCAGATTATGGATTCCAACCTTGTTGGTATCGGTTTTTCCCCCAAAGTGGTGGATTTTGACAATAAGGAGCTTGATATTGTCCCCACTAAGAGGTATTCTGACCATACAAAGGTGGATTTTCCCCCACAAAGATGGGTTTTGACCATGGTAAGGTTTATACTAACCCCTCATAGGTTGTTTAGAACCATAAGGTCGATAAACAACTTGCAAAGAGTATGGAGTATAAGGTTGTTGTTGTAGTTGTTGACCCTAGTGATAAAATTGTTGACCCTGCTGCTGCAGGGGTTGACCTTTTTGTTGTAAGGATTGGCCTTGTTGGTACACCGGTTGATTTTGCTACTATAAGGGTTAACCTTGCTGCTGCAATGGTTGTTGATAAATCACTTGTTGCACATAAGGTCCTTGTTGTACATAAGGTTGCCATTGTTGGAAAGTCCCTTGTGTAATTTGTTTAGTTCTAGGTTGGTACTGATAGGTTCTAGTTTGAAATTGACCAGATGTCCCAAATGAGAGATATGAACCAGGCTACATTTGGGATCCTTCTTGTTGAGTAAAAGGTGGTTTTTGAGGTTTTTGTGAGCCATACAAATGGTACAATTGTTGGTAGGGTATCTGGGCCGATAGATGATATGAGATTTGGCCTGATCTAGATGGAATAGATGATCCACTATGATATGATACATTGCCAACATTTTGACTAACTTCGGTAGCGTGAGTTTGAGATCCACTCACATAAGTTCCACCTGAAATAGGAGGCACATATGCATGAGGTGGTGTTTCTCCCCCATGCAATGGGGTAGGTGGTGGCACATATTATTCACTTAATGGAGGACCTAAGTAACCTATAGGGGCATTAATTTCCCCAACCGTAACTGTCAGTTGTAAATGAACTGAATAAACTATAGTTGGTACAAGAACTTGAGAGGCCACGCTAGAAACAAATGGATCAAAAGTAGTCATGATGCCTGACGATGAAATAGGATTGTGATAAAGTGAAGATACACTTGGAGTAAGTGAAACCAATTGAGCCAAAGAGGTGTAACCAGGTGGAAACAAAGGTTCACTACTTTCAAGCGGTGGTGGAGGTGGCACACTTCCCACATACGGAAATCCTTCAAGTGGAAAGTTATATTCTGAATCATCACCAACATCAAGAGTGTGAGTGGGTGAAACTTCTCGAGGAGGACCTTGAGGAGAGGTTGGAAACTCACCTTCTGATGCCATGGGTGGAAACAGTTGGCGAGGGGGAATTCATGATGATGGTGGAGAAAGCTCCAAAGTACACAAGGATTATCGTATAGACTATACGGTCGTTGAGGATATATGACCAATGGATCCAAAAGCGAATTCGGAGGGAATAATAAAAACCCTTGTAGACTCTCAGGAGTTTTTGGGTCAGATTCCTGAGATGATGAGTCTCGGGGTGGAGGACAAGAAGCAAGGGCTTGAATACTCTTTGATAATTCCAATTTCAATACCTTGGGCTTCAAGTGACTATGAAATCTCAGGATGGGCTCCTTGTGATGAGCCTTCAGTGTCAAATGATGAAAGTGATATGTAAGGCGAACCCAATGGTTTAGCCATGATGACCTTCTCTCAAAAAAAATAGGGTGTGGTTGATTTGAGCTTACAATTAAAATTTACTATTAATCAGATAATGTGAGGCCAAGCATAATTGCATAGGTAAGTCAAGTTATCGTGGGAAGTTAAATTTTAGAACTTAAAAACAATAAATATATCAAAAAGGGCGTACTAGGAAAAAGGGTTTACCAAGTATCTGTGAACTGCTATATACACCTTAGCCGAAACTAAGGACTTAACGTACGGCAGCCAATCTCCCCGAATGTTGTGTTTGGTATATCACGTCTACAAGGCAGCTGACTCATTTACATGTGACTAAAGGATAATAACCTAGTGGGGTCTCCCAATATATACGTGATGGTACAAGGAGCACAACTCTGTGTTAGCGTTGTCTAATGCATAACCATTTGGTGAGAACATTCCCATATACTTTCCATACTAGAGTGCTTCCGATATACTAGGGAGTTCTAGAGAACTTGCGATATGCTTCTGTACTAGAATGGGATTTCACCCCTGGGATACAATGCAGGAAGTTAACGACAACTGCTAGATTTATAGATGTCGGAACATGTCTCTAGCCTAGACCTCTAAATGTTTGCGTTAAGTTCTGAATGCTCCTTAGGTTAATTCAGTAAATTTTAATGTTGTTCTTGAATTATGTTTCAATTTTTGGCTCAAACAATGTCACCTGAATCCTAAAATGAAACTATATGACGAAAGGAAACTTTTCACTTTAATGAAATTTATACTAGAAATGGAAGATAATTCAATCAATCAATGCAATGAATAAGAGAATGCATCAAACAACACCTCCACTAACTTTTCTTTTCCAAATGAAATATGCAAAAGCAAAACTTAAATTTCACTTTCACTATCCAACATGCAATCTATCGAAAGAAAAAATGACTTTTACTTCACTAAGATGTACTTTATCTAAATGATGTTCTCTTTGATTTCAGATGCTCCTAATGCAAACGATGCACCAATCAAAGCAACACCAAATCAAATCCAAAAGCACTCAATGACAATGTCTTTCACTTTTCACTTTTGAATAGATAAACAGATGCACTCTTTTCAATTTTTAAACCAAGCAATGTAATATATGCTTGATGAATAACAAATATGAATCTCAAATGCAAGATGACCTAATACAATTGAAAAGAAACTTTGTAAAATACAAACCGAAACTAATGCAAACTAATGTTTTGAATGATTTTACCAAATAATTAGACCTAAACAATCAGCAAACCACACACTCAGTGACACTTACATGTGACAAGTGACAATTAAATGACCTATAAACCCTAAAATCAATCCAATTTCACTCAAACACTTGAAATCTAAAAAGGACGAGAATTTGCTAATCAAAGTAGGTAATCAGACAAAACATCAATAAATCCAATCACACGGGATAAAGGAAAGACCTCAGGGGATTAGATACACTGGATTTTGACAGAGAAAACCCTAAATTTTTTCCAATCTCTAATATCAACGTGGTTGTTATGGATAAACTGGTGTTGAACAGGGGATCAACGCAAATGTTTCAAAAGAAAATGTGATGGAAGCACGACTGTCAAAGAAAAACACGTTGGGCGAGCAATAAGGAAAAAAATAAAAAATATTTCTACAAACACTCTAGACTTAGCACTCTAAGGTAGCAATCAGTGATTGTGTAGACCTATATAGACAAACTAAGTGAGAACTCAATGGTTGTTCAAATTGATCAAGAGATCAGATGAGAAAAGAGGATGAAGAGGCTATATATTCCCCAGCAGAGTTGTCATTTCGTTGTGAAGGTAAATCCCCTCTGCAGACAGAGGTTATCCCTCTAGCCCGGTGAGTGGGTCTAGCAACAAACTAAATAAACTAATATATAGTTTCCTAGCTTATGTTTAACAAATGCATAGAGAAGGAAGAACCTACCTCACTCTGATGCTAATCACTCAATCCTTTTGGAGATGACTTTGATTTTTTTGCTCCAGGCCTCACTCCTTACGTGATCTTCACATCTGAGTACCTGCAAGGAAGATCAAAGAGCTATGAAAGATACAAAATCATATATGGCATACATCAAACATAAAATACTTAATAAATCAAGGAGTATTAAGCTAAAAGCATAAATATTTACACAATTATGGAAAGTGAACATCAGATGTATATATTTATAAGCTAAAAAGGGAAGCATACAACCTATTCCTTGATGTTGGAGATCTCCTTTTAGTGGATGTCCAAGTCTAATAAAAGACTCTTCAAGCACTCCTTCTCAAAGTTAGAATGGTCAGCATGTAAGCATAATCTCAACATAGGAATTTAGTAATCAATGACCAACCATTTGGGGATGGAAGGGGTTGATTTATAGGAAGGGATCAAGAATTAGGGATTCACAAAAGAGGGAGTAAGGTCCACATCTCAAGGGGAAAGCCCATGATGATAAGATTAAGAGGCCCAAATGGGAGAGCTTGACCATATCAACAATACCCAATATCTAGCTCATTGTTCTCGAAGGTTCTAGTGCACAAAGCTTCTCCTCCAGTTTGGGAAAACCTGCCAGAAGAGGCTCAACACAAGTTTTCATATCAAAACCCGCACTGGCAGCGTTAGGGTAGAATAGTTCAACCTACCATCAGCACGGGCAGGCTGTGTAACAAAAGACACTGGCCCTAAAAATTAAGTTTTTAGTTAACCTTCTTCACAATTGACTCAAGGCAGTTTTCCTTTGATTCTTCAGGAAGGTGTTGGTCTGTACATCATGATGGATATGATGCATGGTTGTCAATGTTTTGGCACTTCGGGAAATGGAATAGGAAGTGAACAGGAGGTGTGAAAAAATACTATGTAACAATCATACACATAGCATACTTGACGACAAGACAATATAAATCACCATGACAATAAGACAAAACATGCCCTAAGTGAGGTTGTCTTAGAGCTGAGAGTGACAAGCACAACACTTCCAATAGACCTTCAGACGACCATGATGAAACTTACGTGAAAGTGATTACAACTTTGTGTGTGAGTGTGACGGGTGTTCACATAGCGAAGACAACCCAAACACACAAAGACAAACCTTCAAACTTGCTAGAATAAGATCACAAGCATGGCAAAGAAATCAACATACCGAAAGATGACCGTTGGTCAAACAAGAAAAAGTTGAAAAATACTTCATAAGAGCTCATGTGGTGAGCTCTAGTGTTTGCAACCATCAAAGGAAAAACCAAGGAAGGCTCTGAAATTTAGATGCAAACCAAAATTTTGGAGGGTGTTGCATCTACTACAAAAAGTTATAGTATCGCACAGTACAACATAGAGGAAATTCTTACAGGATCCATGGGGGAGATTCATTCGGCCACTTCCCTTTTCAATCAATATATTGTTGTGTGATCATGGAACCCTACCCATGAAATCTAATATTATGAGAAATTAAATTGCTTTCGCGCTAAGGGTAACTTGGAGGAGAACTAGGAGGCGGTCTGAGGAGAAGGGAATGGAGAAATAGTGGGAAAAATTGTGATGGAGACGGGAAATGATTAAGGAAATACAGACATGAATATGAAGAGATAGAATTGAGATAGAGATTTTGGGGGGTGGCACACTAAGGAGTGGACGAAGGTTTTAATGGAGTGATGCAGGAGAAGCTTGCTCAACATTGAGGCATGTTGCAGTGAGAATCTTGGGGAGAGGGGTGAGAAGAGGCCACTAGAGGAAGAGAAGGAGTGCAAATGACAAAAGTTTTTAGGGAATGTAGTTTGGTACACAACACACTAAAGTGGAGGAGAAATAATACTAGTACCTTAGCTCAGAGAGTATGGAGTTCATGAATCTCGATAACCAAAGTCAGACAATACTTGGTGTCAAGTCCACAACCCCACGCACTTCTACGAATATTGAGATAAGTACTCAACATACTATGATGAATACTATAGAAGAAAATCATATTTAACAGGGTGGAGGTAGTAACAATGGTGGAATTGTTCAGGTAATAGGGGGTGTCACAAAGTATCCCAATTTAGTCTATTGCGTAGAACAACACACATTCATCTCGTAGTGCATCAAGTTCTTCTGGTAACCCTTCGTCGGGAATAATTACGCATAACACAATGGTAAGAGTAGAGCTAAGGATGGCTATGTTCCATGGTGCTAGAAATGAAGATCCATAACAAAATTTGTTCATTTTTGAAGTTGTCTAGACAACAAAGCAATTCTAGGACGAGGAAAATAAGATTGTGCAGTTGGAGGTTACCTTTAGGGATCGTGCATTAACCCGGTATATGAAGTACAAGAGAGTGACTCTAGTTGGACATACCAGGTCATTCAATGAAATCAAGTAGGCTCTGATTAGGGATTTTTAGAAGCCAAAGTTAGAATCTCAATGTATTATAGAGTTGAAAGAGATTAAGCAGGGTCTGAGCGAATTTGTCTAGGATTTCAACCAAAGATTCAAGATCCTAGAGGAAAGGTTGACCTTCGAGATCCCAGACGCACACCACAACAAGTGGTTCATTGTTGGAATACCACACAATAGATTTCCCCTAACATAATAACATATCAATTCACAATCATAATCTTTGGATATTGCACTAAAATTAGAGGTCTCTCTAGTAAGGAATGCAGAAAAAAATGGTATGGTGAAAGTGCAGTACCAAAATGATGTATTGAACCTCCAATTGTAGGATTTGACTAAGGGAAAAGAGAAACAAGAGGAGGTGTGGTGCACTATATGCAGGAAAAAAGTTCACCATAGTAATGAGTGTAAATTACTGACATATTATATGGCAATAGGCACAACTCATCTTCTTGTGTAGGGTGGAGGATTGTAGTGTGAAGTTTGTCAAGCACATGGCTATACCTTACATAACTATACAATGATGCAGAAATATGAGGCATCTACACGCAATGTATTTTGTGACTTTTGGAAGTAGATTGAACATGATATACACTATTTCCATGCAGTAGAATTGATGTGCGAGCACACCTTTGATTCATTCTACGTATAAAGACCTAAGGGAAATGAAGCTACAACATTAGGTTTCAATCAGTTGGGGTATAATCAAGCTAGTCTATACGATCAACCTAGTTGATGACAAGGAATGGTAGCCATACGTCTTAGACAACCAACAAGAGGAAGAGTTGGATTTAGAAGAGGTCAGGGATTGACTATTTGTTCTAATTGTGAATGGTAAGGACACCTCATGCAGGATTTCCCTAACCCCTACTGCATATGTACTTATTGTAGGGTTTTGGATCATGCAACTGAAAATTGTCCACATTTGATTTCCAAATGATAGGAGAAGAAGGGGTCAAAAGTACATATGATAGAGTTTGATCCCCGTAGAGATCAACCATGATTTGTTGTAGTGACACGAGGAGGCCTTAGGATGGGAGTTTATGTTGCAAGGCCTGTGACTCAACAACCACATTAGGTTAGGATGGCTGCCAAGCCTCCTCCAAAATTCGATCTAACCAAGGAGAAGGTGATATATAAATAATCGTGGAGGGAAATGGTCACTGTTGAATGGAATAGGCTAGAGGGACTTCAGGAGCTTGCAATGTCAATTATGTGTGATGAAACTTCTCATAGAGAGCCTAAAATGGAGGTAAACCCAATTCATAATCTAATGAAAAGTTTCCTTTTGAATTAGAAAAGAATGAATGGGTGTAAGAGAAATTCAAGAGAATGGTAAAACTATGCTCCAAGGAGACTAAGGTGGTTGTCGTGCGAGCTTCACTGCATAAGGTAAACTAGGTGGCATAAAGGAAAAGAATGGAAACATAATTCAGATTTGGTGCTCATGTGGGAGACTATGAGATGGAAAATATCATATTGGATTTTGGATCCAATGTGAATATTCTAACAAAGAGCACATGGGAGATGATGGGGAGACAAAACCTAACATGATCTCTTATCTAGTTGATGATAGAAAATCAACATCACATCATTCTTATTAGTAGATTGATTAGTGTGTCGATGGATATCGATGTGGTTAGAAGAACTACTTATTTTTGAGGTCGTCGAAATCATGGATGACACTTATCCATACCCTTCTCTCTTTTGGGATTGATTTGGAATTTCATAACCAAGGGATTATCAACCTGAGGAAGAGGAAGACAATGTTTGAGGTAGGGGAAGTTCAAGTAGTAGCACCTTTAGACTTTAGGCAAGGAGACTATTACATTGAGTTGGTTAGAGAGGAGCTATGTCGAGAAGAGATTGATAACATCTACAATGTGACAACTTCACGTAGGATTATGTGAATCATATTGTTGAAGGAATGTTGATTTGGTGTAGTGTGGGATCCTGCACTTCTGACATAGAGGAGGCACTAGAGAATTGGAAACGCAAGTTGCATGAAGTAAGCACCAGAAGATTTGTGCACCTCACTAGGGCATTGTGATGGATAGAAATAGAAGTGCATAGCCACTTTTTTATTTGATGGAATATCCAAAGTAACAAATTTTGTGTAAGCATTTGAAGACTAGATACCTGAGGGACAAAGGGTTTTTAAATTGGATAATGTGTTACGTGTAACCCTAGCTAGTTGGTGGACTACGCATAAAGGTCAGATCGAGGGATGGGCACAATGTAGACGGTTGTAGTGAATATGGTTTGGAACCAATTCAAGAATCCCTAGGTAGAAATACACTAGGATGGGGTGCCCGAGAACTCACCTGAAATAGTGCATTGTAGCATGGACCCGAGGAAACGTACCACAATAGGAATGCGTACACCAATTTGCACATACACTAGATATTATCCCCATGAACTAGTATATTGAGCTAGAAGTCCAAAAAGGAAAAATGGAATAGGATAAGATGGTGCAAAGTTTCAAAGCTACTTTTAGCTTTAAAGCAGAAGAATCGGCACTTGATAAGGCCTTAAAGGTATTATGGCAAAAGATATTCACTATAAAGAAGCCAACAATGTCGAGGAGTATATCTTTATGTCCCGAACATAATCATTCCTAGAAAGTACGAGAGTTCATGGAGTGTTATAATGTAGCAGAGCTTGGAGAGGATAATGATGATCCTAAGAATATATAGATTCTTGAGGTTGAAGGGGAGCATGTATTTAGTGGACCAAAATTACAATCAGTTGATTACGTACAACCGATAAAAACCAAGGTAAATATCAACACAAAGGACAATCCTAAAATGTTGGTCATAGGAGATTACTGGGATGATAAAATAGTAGGGAAGATAACCTATTTGTTCTGGAATATCAGGATTTGTTCCCCAACACATTTGAGGAAATTAAAGTAATTGTTGGAGATCTAAGTGAAATGAGAATCCTATTAAAGCCCGATGTGAAACCTGTAAACCAAAGGCCTTATCGGTTGAATGTGATATACAAGGAGAAGGTTAAATGGGAACTAAAAAAAAAATTGAAAGCATGTATCATTGAGCCTATGGAAAAATCAAATAGGATCAAACCCCATGGTGGTCCAAAATAAGAAGATAGGAAAAATAACAATTTTATTGGACCTTCAAAAGTTGAATGATGCTTGCACACATGATTCCTTTCCGTCTCCACTTACTTATGAAATATTGGAGAATGTGGACAGAAAGGAGGTCGATTCATTCACCAATAGTTTTTCGGGATATCATTGGGTAAAGATTGCATAGGAAGATAGACACACGACCACATTCAAGATAGAATGGGGGTGTTTTCAATGTACCTTCACGTCATTCAGCTTAAAGAATGCATCACTTATCTCCTCGTACTTAATGGTATCAACTTTCAAAGAATTTATCCATAAGTTCCAGGAGATTTATTTGGACAAATGGATTGTGTTCACTCTTTTGAAAAGACACATCCAAGTTTCATGGTTGATGTTGGATAGGTGTAGACAACTACAGATTTCACTAAATATCAACAAGTGCATATTTTTCCTCCCTTTTTGACATTTTATTAGGACACGTAGTGTGCAAGAAAGGATTTCTAGTGGATCTGGCTAAAATTATAGTTATAGTGGATATACCACCACATATGTTAGTCAGGCAGTTGTGGTATATCCTAGGGCATATAGGTCACTATTGAAAGTTTATTAAAGGATACACGCATATCACTCCCCCAATGGAAAAGTTATTGAAGAAGAGACAAGGACGCAGTGGAGTGAGAAGTGCCAGCAAGCTCTAGACACCTTGAAAGAGAAGCTCATAACCACACCAATTATGGTATTCCTAGAATTGAAAAAGGAATTCCATGTGCATGTTGGTGCTCCCATGATTGCACTAGGAGAAAGTTTAGCATAAACAAGGGAGGGAGAAATAGATCATCTGGCATCTCCTTCATTAGTAGGAAGTTGTCCATATTATAGCAGAGAGAGGTACTCTTGATGGTGTATGCACTCCAAAAGTTTAGACACTATCTATTTGGTAATAAGTTCAAACTATATATGGACCACTATGTGCTAAAGTACCTTGTCAACAAGCTTTTGTTGCGGGAGGGGTAGGATTTGAAGGAGATTATTATATTTTCAGGAGTACGACATTCAAGTGGTGGTAAAGCTAGGGAAATTGAATGCAGGGTCGGATCACTTCTCGCGCATGAACACAGGTGAGGATGCATAAAACCTATAAGAAAATTTGCCAAATGTGCAACTTTTTGTTGTGACTATGGTAGATGATCATTTTGTAGACATTGCAAGATTTTCTAGTACAGGGATGGCGCCAGAGGGGTATATTGTCACACAGAGGAAGAAACTGGTAGTAAAAGTGGTGGATTACTATCTCATTGCAAATTGTTTGTAGAAGCTAGGTGCAAACAAGATACTACACAGATGTGTGCTAGAACATAAGTGTCCCATGATACTTAATGAGGTGTACACATACGTTGTTGTAGTACATTATGCAAGAAAGACCATGACACAAAATATATTGCACACAATACTTTGGTGGCCTACCTTACATGGAAATGCCAAAGAATTCTACAAGGCCTGAAATGTATGTCAGTGTGTGGGGAAGCCATCCAGGGGAGGTGATGTGTCCTTGGTTCCCCAACTCACCCTACAACCATTTGATAAATGGGAAATTAAGTTTGTGGGCCTGATCATCCCACCTGCAAGGAGGAATGGAACATGGTACATCATTACCACTACTGATTATTTGACGCGTTAGGTAGAATTCGTGCCAATTAAGGACTCTTACATAGAGACAACTACTCATTTTTTGTTTGACAATGTGGTGACTAGATTTGGTTGTTTATGGATCCTGGTGAGTGACCAAGGCACTCATTTTTTAATAAGATTATTGCAAGACTAACATAGGAGTTCTATATTTACCATCAAAGAGCACCCCTTACCATCCCCAAGCTAATGGTACCATGGAGGCCTTTAACAAGATCTTGGAGACCACACTCATTAAGGTGTGCAATATGAAACATGTTGATTGGGATTTGATGATACCAGTGCTCTTGTGTGCATATAGAAGTTGATCGGATAGATGCCCTTTCGATTAGTATATGGGCAGGAAGCAATGATGTCGATTGAATTTTTCGTACCCAATTTGTGCATTGCAGTTGCTACAGAGTTGGCAGGATCTATTGTAGTAGAGAAAATATTATAAGAACTACTATATCTAGAGGAAGATTATGCAATGTCTATGTTCCATTAGGATGTGCATAAAACAAGACAAAAATCATGGCATGATAGGAGAATTAAACAAAAGATGTTTCAATCTAGATACTTAATGTTGTTGTACGAAACCAAAAATTTTGAAGCACCCAAGCAAATTTCAGATGTATTGGTTGGGACCATATGTGATCAAGCAAGTGACTGATGCGGGAGATGTGCAACTGGAGAACCTAGATGGTACCCTACGAGAATGATTTGTCAACAAGAATTGGTTGAAGTTATATAAGGACAGTTGGTCTCCTGTGTGCCATGCATAAGAGGACATGAGGAATTTTACCTTTATACATAAATAAAGTATTTTATCTACTTTTCTAAATTTGAATTGTAGATGGCTATGAGAGTAAGTTTGTAATAGTTAATAGTTTGTTATAGGTAGTAGAGGCTTTTGATTTGTCATAGAATAAACAAACTACATGATGTGGAGAAACACTTCACACCAAGGAAGTCTTGCAGTGTATCATCGTTGGGGTGTGTAGCATACAACGTTGGGGGCATGTCCAATCAATAATGGATGACAACTGGATGAATGTTGACAAGATCAAAAAGTGGCAAGAATTGAAATTTCTAATAGATAGTTCAAGAGAATGAGTATCAACATTAAGAGATAAGAGAAATTTGTCATATCCAAGGAGGGGAGGTAATCATTAAGAAAACCATCATCATCAGGGCATAATCATGATTGGGACTCGTGCTCTTAAAACTCACCCACAATGTGAGGATAACAAGGTAAGTGGTGGATTGACAAGGATTGTTCTGCTAGATTGAAATGATGGTCAAAAATGGAGTAATTATGAGAATAGGCTTAAGAGAAGGAAGTCACTTGCACGAAGTCCATCTCTCCTTTTAAGTTTTTTTATCCAAGCACTGAAGCAAGGTTGTGAACTAGAGACTGAAACCAAGTAAGCAGATATAGTAGAGGGCTCAAGTTTGGGACTTGGGGTGTTAGAACTGAGGGTGGTTGTTGTAGAATAATGGGTAAGGAGAGAGGATCACCAAGAGAGTGGAGACCATGGACCAAATGACCTATATTCTTACGAAGGGGTGAGGTCAAAGATCCATAAGAGGAAGCCTCATTGCCAAAAGTAGAGGAGTCAGAGACAACCCTGAAAGAGGCCAAGCTCTAAAACAATAGGACCATTAGTGACACCAGGTCATAGAGAAGAACCCCAATATGTCCCACCATGAAAGAGTATAGCCTTGCATGTTCAACTACCCCATGACATAATGTATTTATTGGAGTTGCCACCCTTACCACTTGGTGTTCAAAGTGAAGGGAACATGAGAGGTCATATTGATAAAATGAGGTTTACTAACCATGATATTTGTGATCCATCCAAACTTCTAGACTTACAAGATTATATTCAACGCATGGACATAGTTGATCCCAGGGTGGTCAAAGTGGAGCCAAAGATGTTGGCTCACCAACTAGAACAAAGAAACATACTCAATTTGTTCGTTATTCTCCACTTTGGGAGGGGGAATAAAATTAATGAAACTATGAAATGCCTACTAGGCTACCTATGGTTGGACAAGCTAGTAGCACTAAACCTTGACCTGATTCATAGAATTATTGGCTTTCCCATTAAGGGAGAAGATCTATATCGTCGATTGTTAATAAATACTACAACCTCGGTTAGCAGGTGACAAAATAATTTGGTTCGTCTAGGTGGGGCATACGTTATAAAGTTTCCCAAATTAATGATAGGGCCACCAGATTTGCTACATAGGCACTAACCTACAAAGAGTTGAAAAATGCTAGAAGGATCAAGTATCGACAGGAACCATTATCATGGGCAACAAATGTGCAAAAGGAGAGCAGTTGAGTTGGACACCTTATTTACTAAGCCAGTTACAACAAGACTATCTTGATGTGCAGGAAAGTAGTGTGAAATTCCATTACACTTGGATTTTAATATTGATTTCTCTGGTAGAGTGGGAATTCCCAGAAGCATTTTAGTTGATACAAAATATGTTGCAACCCATAGAAGCGACTTGCTTCGAGAATATATGGGCCTTCAATGATCTAGATAGAAAATTTGCCAATACTATTATGTTCTACTTGTATAGTGATACATTATGGAACACTATTAGAAATACACCATGCCTTACGAAAGAAGTGGTAGCACAATTCAAAGGCATTGTAATATTCAAGGCCAACGAACATTATATTTAGATCCAGTTGCACAAGGATGAGCATCATTAATAGTTGTGAACCAACTATAGGCTCACAATGCAAGATGTTTAGGATATTGTCAACAAGTGGGACACAACCTAGAAGGTACCAATGGACATGAAGTTGAAGGTAGAAGAAATATTGAGCATCTAGGAAACCGAAGGGTCACAGTTAGATCAACTCGAGCAGGAGGCTCACTCTCCTCTCATTCCTGAGGAGTAGGAAGGGGAATAACCAGTATAGTCAAAATAAGTATTACTTGGGAGAAAAATAATGTTAAGGAGTAGTGCAGGAAGCGTGTCTATGACTCGAGATAGAAAGAAGCAAAAGGAAAAGTGTGCTTCCCTGGTTTAGATGGTGTTTTTAGAAGACATTCGAGAGAATTAGAGAGCAGATGTAAGATTCCACTAAGGAAAAGTTGGACAAAGTGTAGCAGACATTGGCCAAGTTGTGCTAGAGGCTAGAAATGCAGCCACTTCTATTAGAATCGGTGGTACAAACCAAAACTAAAATCCAACCCCGGCCACTCGAGATGATGCAAGTACCTTATTCACAACTGGAACAAAAGAGTGCATTACGACTATCCATCAGGGCTATAGTATTTCTTAGCGAGAAGGCACCACAACATGAAACAATTGTTGCGTATTTCAGCCTAGTTTTGTCTCAACTAACTGTGGAAAATTTACACCAGTTGTAGCAGAGTATCACATAAGAACTGCATGTCACAGTAGTGATGACCATTAAAGAACTGGGTTAGGAAAAATTAGCACAAGGAAAATTATAGTAGGCATAATGGTTAGTAGCAGACAATGAGATGAAATGGCGTATAATGCTAGAGCAAGTTTACTGGGAGGTGATAGATGGTCATATCGATGTTACTATCTCAAATGAGGGATTGGTTGGAAAAACCAGTGAGTCCATCCATGGCCTTAAAACATAAGTGTCATATTTCCTTACGTAGTAGAATCTGGTGAAACCACCATAGGAGAGAGAATGCAAATACTTGGTGTAGCGCACTAGAGAAAAATACCACCATTTGGCTGAGTATGAGCAACGATGTTGGGATATGTGTTGAAATGCAGCAAGAAATTCCTACTTTAATGTTTCCTTGAATTAAATTAGGAGAAAATTGTAATTCCACATCACAAGACAACAAGAATGTGTTAACTAAGTTAATTTCACCTAGTTGGCTTAGTTAATTTGAGTTTGAGGGAGAAATTTAGTTGTGTATAATGATTGCTAAATTTTAGGAGCCCAGGTTGAGTTTATTTGAGTTGTAATAGTTTAATTTAGTTAAACTGAGTTAATGCCAATTAAACTAGTTCCAACTGTTGGAGGAACTAGTAGGAGGTCTAGCAGTGGGGTGCAACTTCAGTGTTCAACCAATTAACTGATAAATTAGCCTAAATTAACTCATGCACAAAATTCGAGTTACCCAGTTGATATTGGAGTTCAAGTGTAGTGTACTATAAGTTGTAAACTAGTTCAAGTTGTACATATGGTGCATGAAAACAGAGAATTAACCTAAAGGAACTACACAATCAAATGGAGGAAAATTCCTATTAAATTGGGGTTAATTCCCAAGGGAACAATGCAAGGAAATAGGAGCTTGGAGGCTTGGAAATTTGGCTAAGTATTGGCTAAAGGTAGTCAGTCAGAAAGACGATAGAAAATAGTTGTGCAAGTTGAGATCAAGGGTGAGAAGAGCATATTGTATTCATTCAGATTCCTTGATTAATGAAATACATATAGTAAGGGGTTTTGAGCAGTTGCTTTCCCCTAGATAAAATTCTCAGTATGTGTGTTGAATCTTGTCTCATGTTTATGCTGTGATTTTGCAATCGATTAATTTCTTTTCATTGATGAGTAGAGTAGATTCAAGTCTTTTGTTTTAGCAAATTACATAAGAAATTTGAATCTACAAGGGATTTCTACATGGTATCAGAGTTGTAATCATTGTAGGTTTCACAATAGAGAAAAGATTTCAAACTTGTTATTGTAAGAGGATCGAACTTGCAGGATCATTTCTTTAGAGCTAGCAGGATGGCTTTCTATGGACTACGACTCGAGCATGCCCTTGAGGGAAGATTGAATTATGTTGTTTGGAAGGAACACATGTAGGTAGTGCTATAAGATAATGGGTTGAAGGAATTCATTGATAATGATGTCCAGAAACCGACAGTAGTTGATGCTCAAAATCTAGTAGATTGGAAGAAGTGTATGGCTAGAGCCAAGGGGATCATCCTGGAGGTTGTGAGAGACCACATAGTCTTGACACATGGAAAAGAGACTCCTTTTTCTATGTGGAAGAATCTCATTGATCTATTCAGAAATAGCAATGAAACCAAGAAACTTGAACTAATGAAGAAATTGAGGATTGAAGACAAAGGGTATGAGGTATTCTTCAGAGATGGGAAGGCCTACCTCAATCATATTGCTTCATGTCAAATAAAAAAAAATAGTGTCAAGATCGAGAGCCTTTACACATTAGAGGAAGACGCATGAACAACCTTGAGGAGAAAGGCATGGATTAGAGATGTTGTGGTTGAAAGGGAGCAAGATTTAGCTCTCAAGAGGAAGCCTCAGCCAATTGGTAGTTGGGATGACCAGAAGGATGATGATGAAGAGGACTAGTCAGAGACCTATAGTAGGAGGAGAGTTAGAGCCAAGTGGGAAAAGGGAGCACATGCAACCATACCTCAAGGTGTGAGGTGGGGCGATGTGAACAAATAGTCCCAAGAGTTGCATAAATTTGGGTAGGGTCCATTAAGGTGTTTTTGTCTCATGGATCGTGACCTTGCTACGGGGGCCCACAACATTCAATAGCAGGAGGATCAATGTGAATCAGATACTGAGGAGTGCAGAGAAGTGTTGACAATAGAGAAGGAGGCTTAGTAGCAGAGTTAGCAGCAAAACAATTTTCCCAGTACACTATTGTAGATTGATTCAATGATTATTTTTTATGCTCTGTAGTTGCAGTGTTGTAGTAGCAACAACAATAGTGAGAAATGTTGAATGTAATGCATTCCAAAGGTGTTGGATCAGGGTAGATGTGAATCCCTTTCTTGCTGAGAGGGAATGTTGAAAATGCAGCAAGAAATTCGTAATTTAATTTTCCCTTGAATTAAATTAGGAGAAAATTGTAATTCCACATCACAAGACAATAAGAATGTTAAGGAATTTAGAATTCTGTGATCCACAACATTGTTTAGAGAATTTTTAGCGAAATCACATAATTAACCATTTGTCGACGCGTTTTGAACCAACTAGTGTGGTTCATCGTGTCGACAAATAGTTAATTATGTGATTTCGCCAAAAATTCTCTAAACAATAAGAATGTGTTAAATAAGTTAATTTCACTTAGTTTTCGTATTTAGTTTGAGTTTTAGGGAGAACTCTAGTTGTGTAGAGTGATTCCTAAATTTTAGGAGCCTAGGTGGAGTTTAATTTGAGTTGTAATAGTTTAATTTAGTTAAATTGAATTAATGTCATTTAAACTAGTTCCAACTATTGAGGAACTAGTAGGAGGTCTAGCAGTGGGGTGTAGCTTCAATGTTCAACTAGTTAACTAATAAATCAACCTAAATTAACTCATGGATGCACAAAATTCAAGTTACCTCGTTGAGATTAGATTTCAAGGATAGTGTACTTTGAGTTGTAAATTAGTTCAAGTTGTATAGATGGTGCAAGCAGTCAGAGAATTGACCTAAAGGAACTACACAATCCAATGGAGGAAAATTCCTATTAAATAGGGGCTAATTTCCAAGGGAACATCGCAAGGAAATAAGAGCTTGGAGGCTTGGAAATTTGGCTAAGTATTGGCCAAAGGTAGAAAATGAGAAAGAGGATAGAAAATACTTGTGCAAGTTGAGCTCAAGGTTAAGCATAGCATATTATATTCATCCATATTCCTTGATTAACGCAATACAAATAGTAAGGGTTTTGATTAATTTCTCTCTCCTAGATAAAATTATGAGTATTTGTGTTGAACCTTGTCTCATTTTTATGTTGGGATTTCATGATCTATTAATTGCTTTCCGCTAATAAGTGGAGTAGATTCCAGCCTTTTGTTTTAGAAAATTACATAAGCAGTTTGAATCTAAAAGGAATTTCTACAATATGATGGAAAAGGGATCTCAAATATGGACCACTTTATTGGAATCTCTAGGTGCAGTAGAAGTAACAAATAAGATACAAAAGGGAGAAGAAATAGCACGACAAATCATGAAAAGTACGGGTTGGATGAGTATCGTAGACAAGTGGAATTCCATGCGAGAGAAAATGCAGATTAACCTCTAGATTAATTGAATTTGGGAAGAACAGAAGCAGTGGGAATACCTCCAGAGTGAGACAATTAAATTGGATGACAATTGTAATGAGCTACAACAATTTGTGCAGAAGGAAAGAAGCAAGGACATCCACATAGTCACAGGGTATCTGACCACCAAAACAACACAAGGCCTAATTATAAAAGGGAAAGGGATAAGAACCAAAGTGGAGACAAAACACAAGGCACTACAAACCTTGAAGGAATCAGTAATGGCTAAGACTCCATATTTAGAGAAGGACTAAGTGACTTGGGACGAGCCACAATTTTGTGTTGGGGGCTTGTTAGAGACCAAAATTTCTAAAAGTTTCTAGTAGTATGAGAGACCACGTGCAAAGGCGAATTGTGCAGAAGTAAGGAACCAATGCACAGTAGACAAGATGGATCAAGACATGAAGATGTAGCTCAAAAAGACATTGTGTGCAATTTATCATAGTGCTAACTAGGCGAGGACATGTTCAAGGCAAATATTCGTAGTTAACATCTGAAGGCATTTGGTGCAGGTGGGAAGGATCATCATGATGAGGGTCATGGGAGATATTTGCAAGAAGAGGTGAGTTGGTGGAGTGGAGGAAAGACTGTTAGAAGATATTCTAAACCAGGACCAACTATTAGTTGGAGAGAATGGGACAACTGGGGAAAGTTTTTAAAAAATATTAGGGTCATTAAGTCAACATGGGGATTGGCTAAACTAGATGAGGATCAGAGGCATGATGACAGAGGAATAATTGAGGAATGATAAGGAGGCCTAACTTCTCTAGTTCAGCATTGGTTAACTGGTTGGAGAATCTTTACTGCTGTGTTTTACCAATGTAATTGTTGCTAGTCAATTTCTTATTGCTGTGTTGTTATTTTTGTATGTTAGTGGTTGTTTATTCAGCTCACCCATGGATGGAGTCTATGTATTGAGTCTAGACTTAAGTGGATAATTTGTTTAGAGTCATTGATACTGTGCAATTTAGAAGAATGTAATGTTTTATGATTTACCATGTTCGACTAATGAGCCAGATTCAAAGAATATCTATTGTAGTGCATTGTGCACATTCCAGTCATAAAGTAATGGAGAATGAATGGATTTCCCCTTATATTTTCTCATGAATGTTTGTATTTGTTTACTGTTACTACCATTTGAATCTAGTAATGTTAACATAGAATTTTATAATGACTTGCGCAACATGGGAGGTTGGCATGACTATATTGTTCCTATTTCTGTTCAAATAACAAATCAAGTAGTTAGAATAGAGTTGCATATCTTGCTTGGAATAGGAGTTTAGTATGGTTGTCATACTTCTATTTTGTTAGATAACATGAATTTTGCACAAGTGGGTTAGACAATCACTACCACACATATAATAATTCCATATGATTGTGGAAACTTACTTCTAGCAATGCACAATGGTACCTTGGGTGAGACATCATCCACTCTATGGGTGATCTCGAAAGGGCCGATGGTGAGTGGGTTTGTTAGCCAATACTATGCACCAAAATCAAGTCTTTTTGAACCCCATGCCAAACTAGATGAGGATCAGAGGCATGATGATAGAGGAACCGTTGAGGGATGATAAGAAGGACTAACCTCTCTAGTTTGGGGTGGGTTAGCTAGTTGGAGAATCTCTAACGTTGTGTTTTTCCAGTGTAATTGTTACTAGTCTATTTCTTGTTGCTATGTTGTTAGCATTGTTGATAGTGGTTATTATTCATCTCACTTGTGGATGGAGTCTATGTATTGAATATGGTCTTTAGTGGATAATCTATTTAGAATCATTGACACTTTACGATGTAGAAGAATGTGATGTTTTATGCTTTACCACGTTAGGATAGTGAGTCAGTTTGAAAGACTCTCTATTGTAGCACATTGTGCACTTTCTAGTTAGGAAGTAACGGAAAATGAACCCATTATCCCCTATATTTTCTCATGAATGTGTGTATTGTTTTATTGTAATCTAAAGCCAGGTAATGTTAAAAAATATATCTATAATGACTTGAATAGCATGGGAGGTTGGCATGACTATCATATTTCTATTATGTTTTTTTGTTGTAAGCTTGGTAGGACTACATCTTCATCATGTCCAACTTTTCACCCCGATCGGGGGGATAGCACAAGATTTGAACCCAAGACTTCCGGTTTGGTGAGACTTCATTTCCACATCCATTTCAAAATGAGCTACCCCATGCGGACATATTCTTGTTGTGCTAATATTATGGAAATCAAATAGAAAATCAAGCAGTTAGAATATATTTCTATGAAATATTGCACAGAATAGGAGTTTAGTATGACTATCATACTATTGTTTTTTTAGATAGCATGAATTCCACACAAGTGAGTTAGGCATTCATTATCTCACAACAATTTTGTTTGATTATAGCAGTCCCCTATGGCACCTTGAGTGAGAGGTCATACACTCTATAGGTGATGTCGAAAATGCTCATGTTGAGTGGGTTTGTTGGCTGACATTGTGCATCAAACCTAGGTCTTTATGAACCCTGCACCAATAATGGATCTCTTGCCACAACTTTGTTGATAACTTTTATTATAGGTGATGAAATCAAATTTCTTCGAAGACCCATTTGACGTATTAACGATAAATTTCCATTGATATAAGATACATTCTCTATAATTATTTTGGGAGTGAAAAAATCATTCTTGAAACTCAAGGCACACATGGTTGTGCTACTTTATAGATGTGTGTAACTTCAATCATGGATATCTCTCAAACTAGAAACAAAATCAAATTTGGTAAAATACCCATTTGGGCTAACAGAAGATAACTTAAAATAAGCTATCATGTACCCTCTGGAATTATCTATATCAGTCATGGAACCTATGTAAATTTGGCTAAAGATTCTTTCCTTTTGTTCCATCCATGATTATGCTTTTATGGTGGCTATACCACTATGTGGAAGGCGATAAATCGTTGAAATGAGGTCACCCAATCTTATATATGTTGCATACAAATTTTTTTAAGCTATGACATCATTGTATAAATAAAAAATAATAATTAATGCGAAAATGTAAAGTGTAGAGGGCCATAAAGGATGCCAATGGCTTGTAAATTAACATGGGTTGTTGTTGAGGCAAAGAAACCTCCATGGACAACATGGAGACCCCAAAATTTTTTAAAATGTTTCATACTAATGGATGTAGTGAATCCAAGAATGTTTCTCCATGGTGAATGAATAACTAAGGGTAGAAAACCATGTAATGTTTGTAGAACAATTGTGACGCTTATAGCCCATGGCCAAACAAGTGGACTCCAAAGGTGCCAAAAGGAGGTTATTGATTGTTGCAAAACTATGAGACTTAAATATGCTTCAAACCCTGCTTCCCATGGAATAGTAATGTAATCTAATATCGATGATCCAGATCTTGGGGGATAAGATCTAGGACGCTTGAATGTTAAGAGAGGAGGAGATAAAAAATATAGATCTTCCATTAAACTAATCATAAGAACATTGATAAAATGAAAAAAACTAAATACATGAAAAAAATATGGAGAGAGAGAGAGAGCAAGAATTGGAGAAGAATTATTCCATTAAGAAGAACCATTATATGCAATGAGGCCCATTCTAGGATCTCTCCTTCTCCACTTTCACTCTCTTCTTATTTTATTCTTATAAGGTGTCTTGCAGACAAAGTCAGATCTAATTAGGCTTTACTCTGATAGTTACATATCTATCATGTTCCCTTTTACATAAAAATATGACTTTATAACTTATACATAAGAAATTAGACTATAAGCCCCCCTAAAATTCGGATCATGTGAATTGTTAGGCTACTATAAAATACTAACTCCCTATATTATTCTCTCCCACTCCCACTCCCATTTTCTCTGCTCTACTATGGAACAAGATATCGTCAAATAGAATGGAACCCCTTCTCCTCCTAATGGCCCAATTGAAATTAACATAACATGATATACAATTAATAGTCAAGTTTGAATCCTTCAAATCTCAATGAGAATTATGAATTTAACCCTTCTAGAGTCTTATTCATAGTCCACACATTGATATCCCCTATTGCATGAGTAATGGGGGTTTACATGGCATCCACTTGTACCATGGTGTTTAAAAATTATAAGTCAACTTCTAAGAGGCATAAATTTTTCATACAAACTTCTATTGACACAATTATTTGCAACTTTGGAAATATATGTAAGTGTATAATAGTGTCACAGGTTCCCACACTTGATAAATATATTTTTTCCCTAAAACGCATCATTTATTGCCTCAAAATGGATCTAGAATTTTTCAAGCCCTAATTCTCCAAACTAGGACCTGCCAGTAAAAATGACCTTATAGGCTTATCCATATGGCTTTCTTGAGTGGCTAGTCCTAGGATGAAAATATATAGAGAAACAAATTGGAGGTCATCCTAAGGACATTCTAAGTAGTCAAAGTATATAATAATTCTTCATTCTTATGGAAGGTTATGGTCGTAGAGGAGTGGTCATATTTTCACATGGGGGGAGGAGTTAGTTTTGTGAGAGCCATATGTGAAGTAAAATATAAATACACAAGCCTATGGTAGTAAAATATTCCAAATAATCATGGACACAAATGTTCATAGAAGACATTTGTGAAGGAGGTTCATCTAACCAAACACTGGGAATAAATTGTGCAAGAGTCACTATAAGCAAGACATTGTCATGGGTGAAATATGGTTGAGGACTAGAGTATGAGAGTTAATGATTGGTGAAAATATGTCCATGTGGAAAAAACATCCTAAAAAAAGTGAGGATGCAATAGATTCCGTGGCATACATATACTCATTCACAAGTAGCAATTTAATGTTTTATAGGAGCAAAGAAAACCATGATATCAACTAAAACAATATTACTACATAACTCGATAGAAATATGTGTCCAAATTTATTAATTCACATAATTTACCATTGTAATATTGTAATTTTCTCATCAGTATGATGAGGGTGGGAGAATCAAAGTGATATAAAGAATTGAGGACTTAACACAAGAATACGATCCTTCATGCACAAGACAATTGTTACACAGTAATTTGTCACTGTCTCCTTGTCAGTCTCCCTCCTGTGTCATGAAATCAATTCATCATGCTCATGCTCTCTGAATTGGCCAAATAACCCTCTTTGCCAAAGTTTATTTGATCATCGTGACTGTTATTGAAATAACCACGTTGACTGGCGGCTTCTAGTGCAACTGATGCGCTGCCAACGCGGAAGCACATGGGTTTTCCGCGCTGGTCGAATTTCATACCCAGCGCATCCTCTGTTTGTACCAAGTCGTGCTGACCAGACCCCCTCCGTTATTGAGATGCGATGTCAGTGCGCCAGTCCAGTTATACACCCGCGCTGATCCTGTTTGGGCGAGTTTGTTCTAACAGCCAGCCTTCCAGATGACTCCAAACCTGGTTGTTGGCCTTGTGAATGTCGCCACCCCTTCTATGGCATGTTTGTTCATCATATGAGCCACCTTTCTTGGAGATAAGCTTATCCTTCCACCATCCATGGAGACTCCTTCTCCTATATAAGCCTCCACCATTGCCATGAGCAGCTAGTTTTTGGGATATAGCTTTTCACATAGAGGAATTGTCATGCGGAAAGAGTTATTTTTGCTGAAAAAACTAACCTCCCTAGGAGTCTAAGACTCTCTAGTGACAAACAAGACAATTAAGAGCAATCCTTCTCTAAACATGCATTATCCTATGAGAAACCAATTGTTTTTCGATCCTACCTGAAGTCCAACGCTCGTTGTAGCAGTCTAGCCTCGCCGATCCAGATGAGCTCCTCCTTCACTTCGAAACCTGCATACACTAACAATCAAACGATTACATAACACCTGAATATTCCATAAAACAAAACATATTCAACATATAGACCAAGGAGTATATGAAACAATTCATTAACAACAAATCATTGAGAAGAATGGACTTATTTGTATTAAGGAAACAAAAAAGAAACCATTACAACCTGAGCCTTGGTGTTGTGCAAGTTCCTCCCAGGGTCCAGCTAGAGTTTTCCTCTATTTTGACAAGCTCACCCACTTCCAAATGAAACAAGAAAGGATGGTAATCTCTCCTCACAAGCTTACAATGGAAGTCCTAATTCCAGCAGCATCTACCCTTTGGAATGTTCAGCTTTCAACCTCCCCTCCTTTGGCCCAATGCCTATATTTATAGTGTTCTAGAGGAACTTATTCAGTTCCAACATCAATGGGATACTCCCTCTTTTGGATGGGGTAGCTCCTCTCTTGATGGGATAAGTTCCTCTATCATAGGGATGCATGAACCATTTGGAGGTGCTCAATACACGTCAAACACTCTTCTAGAAGGCTCTAGAAGTGACCACAAGTAACTTTTTTAAGATGAAACTCGCGCCTTTTGACCTTTACAGGGATACGCACCCATCCTTTGGCTTACAGAGCGTACAAGTATGCAGGTATAATGAGTTTGGGATGCGTACACGCAGGCAAGGTAGAGAGAACCTG
>APFE031587819.1:10562-72083 GCA_000404065.3 Pinus taeda | reverse complement strand
GCTGGGTCAGAACATATGGTTGTAATCCTCTTGCTACTTTTCATCTTAATAAAGCTATTCAAGTTTTCCTCCATATTCTTGTATGTTTACTTATATATGCATTTGTATGGTTAACACACATCTGGTCCTGTGTTTTTTATTAATATAGATCTTTGTTCTTTGATAGTAGTATGTTGCTGTGATTCCACAGGTGCTCTTTGAAGCTGGCCAGATGAAGAAGAAGCGGCGAAGCTCTATCAAGAAAGAGAGGAATCAAACAAGGAAATCAAGCGCAAGACTAAGGTTGGTCTCCTTGGTTCCACTCTTATCTATTTTCATAAAGGAAAATGAAAGTAGAATTTACTTGTTTGTTTCTAACATAGTTACCAGTCTTAGTGGGAATAGCAGCATCCAAGTGGACACTATTCCCGGTAACAAAATGGCGACTCCACTGGGGAGCGACTAGATTGTTTGTTAGCCTATCTTTGTTTCTTTTATAAACTTACAAATGGAGCCTGAAGCCAAGCCAGCTAGCCTTCGAACTGCATTTGCTATACAAATGTAAAGTAGATCAATGCTGCTTCAGTCTATCTCCGCGTTTTGTTTATGAATTAAACAATCGATCTGCAAACAGTCTAATTGCCCTAAGTGGTGGCTCTAGTAACCTCCTTGGATCAACCCCTATGATTTACATATACTGAACATCACTTACTCGACTTAAATCCATGAACTGAATTGCAAATTGTGAGCAAAAGCTCGTTCAAATTCTCGCACTGGTACCATCGCACCCTGCCTTCAAGGCAGTCTGTATGCATCACACTTCCCGAGTGCAGTAGGTGCGCTGCATACTGAATTCACTGTGTGATAGGTGCAATGGTCAGGGAAGGTTAACTTTACCTTCAGACTTTGGTTTTTACTCACTGTTTTCAGTCCTATTCAGGACTTTTTCTGGCTGTGGTCAGTGTATCTCTGTGAAAACCCCCTTCTCTTACATTATTCCGCCTCCATAGTGCAAAGAACTGTAAGTGTTTTCATGTATTGTGCGCCATTTTCAGTTCTCTTTTGCAAAAAAGTAGCATAGTCAAACTGTCGTTTCTTGATATGAAAGTGTCGTAGCTGTCGTTTTCAGTCATAGAAGAGAATCCCATTGTTCTTGATAGTCGATTATATAGTTACTATTGCATATGATTTTAATTAATAGTTTTTAAAGTGTTGAAAAGCAATTTTCATTTCGAAATCACAAAGTGTCTCTCTTACCTTCACTTCATTTTGAAAAGAAATTTGTTGAGTATTGTTGCTTTGAAAATAGTCCAGATTTGCACTTTGCTTTCTTATCATCATCCATACATTAAGAAGGATGAAAAAAAAATACATGCATGTGCATTTGCATTTAGACTGCTTGGTTTGATTTAGGATGGTGCATTTAGCGTGTGCTCTGTGCTCTTTGCTGAAAGATTCTTAACTTTCTTTCCTTAGTACTAGGATTTTGATTGCCAAAAGAAGATTAAACAGTTGTTTATCATCTTAGACTGCATTTTAGGAATTATATACACATCACGCAGTGAACATGAAAGGAAATTTTTTAAGCAAGATCAACTTAAAATAAATTTAATGAATCTAACAACGCTTTGGAACCTGCACAACATCTATAGGTCTAGGCTAGAGACATATTCTGGCGTCGTAAAACCTGGTAACTGTTGTTTTCATTGTTGGTTGGGTGATTCCTCCACTCTGAGACAGCAAGTGCCAGTATGGACTTGTGCTCCCATGTACCGTCGAGTATATTTTGGGAGACCACAATAGGCTACATCCTTTATCCTTAGGAAGCCATGTCTGCCGCCCTATCGATTGCAATGCACTGAACACAACATTCGGGAAGATTGACTGTCGTACCGTAAAAAGTATTCTGTAGTTTTGTGATTGGTTTGGTAATCCCCTCTGCCTAGATCTCCAGAGAAGTCTATTTTGCCCCTTTTCAGACCCCTTAAAAGAAAAGGTCCATTTGAGCACTTGTCACTTCAGGCTCACTAAAAATCGAAGGCGACTAGAGTCATCTTCTGTTTTTTCTCGACTCTTTAAAATTGAAAAAACAAGTTGTGTCAAAGTGTTTAAAAATTACTTTAATCGGAATAACGTCACTGTTCCCTCGTTGGTCTTAGAAATTAGTCTCCCTTCATCGCAAGTTCTTGTAGAATCGCTAGGAAATCTTCTGGATAGACTAAATATGTCTGAAGATGCAGCAGCAGCAGAACCTCCTGTTGTTACTCCAACAATGTTCGCTGGTGTACCATCTATCCCGACAAGTTATCAACAACAAGCCAGAGTCCAATCAGGGACTGTTTCGACAACATGGTCAGTTTCTATTTCTTCATCCGGATTCTCATTTGGTATTTCTAATGTTGAAACTCAACAAATTGATCCAATGTGTCTTGAAAGGCCAATCTACCCTTTAAGTACTGGATTGCCACCATATGGGGGGCAGTATGCCTTTTCATTGTTCCCTCCTGGAGAACAACCATATGGGAGTTTACAACAAAGTTCAGGTCAAACTGGAATTACATCCAGCGGTTGGGTACCAATACTCCCTCAGCATCCAAGGTTTGTATATTCAATGCAACCAATCCACCCTGTGTCAAATATTCCCACAATACCTGCTATGGTGACTGCATCGCAAGAACAAGCGCTACATGTTGTATGTCAACCCCAAGTTTCTCAGGTTGCAATACAACAGCCTCTTGTCTCAGCAATTCAATCACAACTTCAGGTTAGTGCCTCCTTACCTGGAGTGACTCAGGCTCAAATAGGTACTATGACTCCTCATCTTGGTCAATCATCCAGTATTGGACAACAGCAAAGGGTCCAACAACCATGGCTGGTTCAATATCAACAACCGCAATTCTAGCAATCATATCAGGGACCTGAGCAACAAGTCTTTTGTAAGTAATGGGCAACCACATTGCCAAAGCGGTTATCAACAACCATACTATAATGGTTATGCCCATCAACCTTATCAAAGTTACCAGCATCAAATACATTATGCTGGTATGCAAAGACCCACTGCTCAGGCAATTCCATCTTATCCTGGGTATGCTTCGCTTAACCTGAATCAACAATTGCCCTTTGTAGCAACTCTAGATTACCAGATCTAAACTGGCTGACGAATGATCCAATTTCTTATGCCCCTTGGTGGCCGGCAATTCCTCATAAACTTCCGTCAAATATTCCTAAATTTAATGGAAATCCGGGTGAAGACCCATCGAATCATGTGATGACCTTTCATCTGTGGTGTTCATCAAACACTCTCAACGATGATTCGATCAGGCTTCACCTTTTTCAGCGAACGTTAATTGGTCCGGCAGCAAAATGGTATATCGAATTGCCTAGAGCTTCGTTTGATAGCTTCAGTACCCTAGCCACAACCTTTTTAACCCATTTTTAGTTACCCATAAGGTACGAAACGGGAACAGAGCTTCTTACCAATTTCAAACAAACGATGGCCACTCACATATCCGATCATACTCATGAGTGGCAGCGTCATCGTAGAATGGTAAAAGCATATGTTCTTGATCAACTATTGGCTGAATGGTTTATTAAGTCATTGTTACCTTATATTACGGAAGATGTGGCAAAGGGAGGGGTCATCACTGAAGAGCAAGTTATTGCTCATGCACAATATCTAGACTTGATCTATACTCAGTCTAGCATGCTCTAAGATAAAATACTTGATGCTCCTAGACCGGATTTTTCTGTTCCTCCCACTCCTAAATCAAACAAAGACTCTCATGCCGGCAATGGCGTGATAGGTACGACTAGCACAAACTTCTTGCCTCGGAGGTTAATGCCATGTCGACTGACAAAGGCAAATATCCAAAGCAACCAAGAGGCAAGAAGAAAAAGAAAGGGAAAAAGAAGAAACAAGAGGAGTCATCTCCTAAAAAATCTTCTGCAAACCCTTCTGGGCAAAGGAAACCTCCTTCAGGGTGTCAGATATGCAATGAGGATCATCGGACAAGAGATTATCTATATAAAGCTGAGCTTAGAAAATTCTTCAAGAACTCAAAAACCTCAGCGGTATTGACTGATCCGTTTCCGAACCCAAGAACAAATCTAGTTGCTAGCGACAATGCTTCCCCTTCCGGAATGTTGATGTTGTCCATTTCGAAACAACAAAATGATGCTTTGATATTGACAAGGAATAAAGATTATGGAAATCCACAGATGTCGAACAAAAAGGTTACAGATCAACCTAGTAGTTCGACAACAACTTCGACCGAAGTTGTGCCACCCATCATTCTTGAACTAACGATAAAGCCGCCAAAGGGAGTAGTACACAAATCGACATTTAATCCTCATGCCAGAGCAGCACATCATTATAATATAGTGGAGGATCTAGCCCAATCGTTGTCCGCTATGTCGACACTTGAGGTACTGCAAAATTGCCCCTCCCAAAAGCAAGCTTTATTATCAGCGATAGGTGGGATTGACCCAGAGGATTCCAATCTTGTGGCCTTTGATCACAAAGGATATGACCCTTAGTTACCAGCTCAACTAGCTTTCCTTATTCAAGTGAAAGCCCTTAACAAAACTGTTCATCGAACAATTATTGATGAGGGGGCATCTACATGTATTATGTCAATGAGTTGCTGGAAAAATTTAGACTCACCACCCTTGTCGCAATTGTCAACGACGTTAAAAGCATTTGATGGACGAACATACACTCCATATGGGATTTTAAGTAACTTGCAAGTCGAACTGGGGGGGAAAATAGTAGAAACTGATGTTGAAGTTATCAACGGAAACCTCAATTACAACATCCTACTGGGAAGGCCCTAGATATATGCTATAGCTGTCGTTGTGTCGATGTACTTTAGAAAGATTGCATTTCCCTTCCAAGGAGGAATCACAATCGTCGACCAACAAACATTTCTCCCCAACAGTTCACAAGTTACGGGAGTCATTCCGATAATCCACAGAAGCTCTCAGTCGCTTCAAAATATCAGAGTAGGCCTCCTAAAAGACCCTTCCTTAATGGGGACTTTTTCCCTTCCACCTCCGAGTAAGCTAGCAGAAGTGGCCACAATGGAAACCTATCCCATGAGATCTTCTACATCAACAAAAATGAAGAAGAACTCAGAACATTTTGATAGTGTGGATCATCGTAAGGCATTGCCTCCAAGCCCTAGTATAGCTACATCCTCTGATGATCAATTCAGTGATGTTGTACATTATGTACTGGGGGCATTGGAACCAGATCTTTCCTTCATAACGCCTTATGAGTTGTGATCAAAGGTCGCCATGAGGATATTTCTTTTACTGTGTCAACCTCATTCAAAAATGAAACAACTCCCTTTCCAAATCGAGTCTTTCAAAGATCTCGAAGGTAAACCTTCATTCCAACCACCGAGTTGAAAGAAATGAAGCTTGGGGGGTATGCACCTTGATTTGCGTTATTATGCTGGGGGCATGCAAACTTATCACGAGCAGTGTTACCACAGGGTTCAAGCTCGTTAAAAAATAAACCCGCCACGAGCAGTTTTAGCGCATAGTTCAAGCTAGTTAAAAAATAAACATCCCCTCACCTTATAGTAAAACATTGGTTAATAAGAATTTGGGTAAATCCACCTATGAGAGAGAGATCTGGCCATCATCCATGCCCTAGATACCTAGCGATTGTATCTCATTTGGAAATTGCTTCCAAATCAAGATCGATCAATATAGTTTGAAGTACTTTTGGAACAATGGTTGTCATCACCAATGTAGCACAAGTGGGTCACTAAGATGCTTGGGTATGATTATGAGCTCATCTAAAACAAAGGAAAAGAGGCTGTTGTGGCTAATGCATTTTCTTGTAAATATGAGGATGAAGGCTCTCCCTTATCATCATTCTTACCTATACACAATTCCATAAGGAAAGCTCAACATGAATGGTTATCAAATATCCTAATGGCTTAATTTATACAATGACTTCAAGAGGATTCCACTCCATACTTAGTTTTGAAACTATGGATATTACAAGAGCTTCATTCATCCCCTATGACCGGTCATTCAAACTTGCAAAAAAATTATGGATGTGCTAAGTGTTCTTTCTTTTATGCCCATTTTTTTGTGCTTTATCATGTCTCTTTACACCCTCTATATTAGTTTAAGTGTTCATGGGTTAGATATTTAAGTCACCTCTAATATGTCAAATCATGATGCCACATTCACTAGCAAATTACAGAAGGATTTATTTAAATTACATGGCAATCAATTGAATGTAAGCATAAGTGGTGAAAAAGTGTTTGGAAACCAATTTGAGATGCTTTGCCTCTAGCAAATAGTGTCAGCGGCTCAAGTGGCTACCCCTTGTAGAATAGTGGTACAATACTACTTATCATGACACCACAAAAATGTCCCTATGAATCTATCTATGGTAATATATTTACCAGAGACACTCCAAAGTTCATGAAATGGATTGCATACTTAACACTAGAGAAGTCATTTTCCTCAAATTCAAGGACAATTTAGTCATGGCCTAAAACTAAAAAAAGTAATAAGCTAACTTACATTACTTTGAATGTTTTTCCATATAAAAGGATTCTATAAAAATCAACCAATTTTAGGGAATTTTGAAAATTTGAAAAGAAAGGGCGAAATTGAGAATTCCCTATGTGGGAAAGGGTGATCATGGGCTCACATGCCTTCCTCCATACATGAATTTCTCAAAAGTTAGGACGTTAGAAAATCTCACAATTTTTTTTTTTCTAAAATTCTTAAAATGTCTTTATAATTTTGTTAAAATTTAGGAAAACAAAATTGACAAATTACTTTATCAAAATTTTCAAATTTTAAGAATATTTCCTTTTAATTTCATTAAGGTAAAATTTAATTTTATGAAAATTTTACTGTATTTGAATAAGATTAAGGTAAAATTTGTATTCCTCGTTGGGCTTTACAATGGCGACATGACACTAATTTGTTTGTGTGTGTATTTTTTTTTTCCAAAACAGACGCTAATTTGTGTTTTACCGTTGAGGGTGGAATCGGCGAGAGTGAGTAGAATTGTGTCGTGGTTGTCAGAGAATCTTCATGATCTTTTATGGTTGCCCCATTTAAGGAAATTTGCCAAATCCGAATCCAAATCCGACTCCAAAACCAGTATAAATATTAACTGGTATGAAATAACTTACGGCTTTTTCAGAATTAATTTTAATAGCAGAGTGTCCCCATACCCAGCAACATAACATATGAGTCATCCTACCTGTCATCTAATAAAAAATTGAAGACATGGTTTTAAAAAATAAAATAGTTCCGTTTCTCGAAATAATCAAAATTAATAAATATTATGTTTCAAACATTTGAAGATATTGTCCTGTCAATAAAAATATTCCAATAATCCCGTTTCTGGCAAGGACTAACCTAAAAAGATATCAAATAAAATAATATGATTTCAAATTTTGACCAACTACTGCAAAAATGGCAATAACAGAAGTAACGTACACTTACTAACTAAGATGTATAATGCAACATCATCATAATAATAAATTCAGGAGTAAAGATTTCCAACATAATTTAATACGGTTTCATAACTCATTCTCCATATTCACATTTTAATTTTAATAATGTGGAGTTTTTAGGTATATAAATAATTTGATTATTTACATTATTAATCAATATTAAGAAAAACAATTAGTAATATTAAAATCAAAAAATTATTTAGCATAAGATTTTAACGCATAAAAAAAAGAAAATTAAATATGTAAAAAATATTAAAACAATAAAGTTTTAAAATAAAAATATTTTAGATTATTATATAGATTTGAAAATATTTATTGAAGATTGATCATTACAAAAATAATGTTTCAAATTTTAATTTACTTATCAAATTAATTTAAAAATAGAACATATATTTTAAAAAATTTTAAATATAGATTATAATTACACAATCTATAAGTAAAATTAAATCAATAATATTGAATAATATTAATCTCAGAATTAAATATTAAATTTATTTTTGTAAAATTTGAATATAATTATATGACATTTATTATTAACTATGGTAATGTTTAAAAAAATTATAAAATTTTTAATCTATTTAGTAAATTAAATTTAAAAATATATATTATGATATCAGGAAATTTAAATATATGTGATAATTAAACCAAGTAAAAGTTACATGTTTATGATATTTTAATAATTTTGTAAATTTAATTAAATTAAAGTTGTGGAGCGTGTTAAAGTTGATATTTACTTTTATTAAGGAAGATAATTCATAATATTACTACATTTAGTAGTCTTCTAATTTAATTTCTAAAAATAATATTTTATTAATTATTATAATAAATCATTTTATAATATCAAAGAAAACAAATTTTGCTTTCAAGAATTAACAAGTACAAAAAGTTATTAAATTAGAATTTATGGTTAAATCATAATGTGATAAAAGAGAAACAAAAAAACTTAATAATAAACATTTTTAAAGCAAAATTTAACTAAATATTAACTTAAAAATATATATTCCTATTTAACTAACATTTTCTTAAATTCATCTTACATTATTTAAATTTAGAAAATTATAAGTAATTTAAAGTTTCAATATTGTCTTGGTTAATATTTTTGTATGGGGTCATTAGGAAGGATACTGAGGAGGAAAGCATTATTGGACTTAATACGTGAAACAATCTATAACATGCAATAATTGACATCTTTCAACAAATCTGTGTAGAATTGGTTGCATGTTCAATCATCTATGTAGGATTAGTTGCATGTTCAGTGATGATGGTTACTGAAACATTAATTCCTTAATGCCATGGTCTCATTCTGATCTCAACTACCATGAAATCTAATAAGAATAGTAAATGGGTCATCTAGGTTGATCTAGAATATCATGGATTCAGATAAATAACTTGAATCACTTGGTTAATTACTTTTTGTGGAGTTTATTTATCATTTTAGATCAAAACAATGATAAAAATGAGGACAATGTTTCCATCTTCTTCAACTTTCTTCTCTTTGACTTCTCTGTGTTGAGTTTTGTCAATGCAAGCCCTACCATGCCAAGGGTTCATGCAGAAGGCATAGAGGTGGGTCTGACCCTTCCATATCCCGTACAAAGTACCACAAGCACTCAAGTATTATGAGATACCCAAGTGACAACAAATGAATTATGGGAGAAAGCCTCTCCTCATATCCATGAGATAATTGAAATCATATAGAACAAAATTCATCTTCAGAGGCTGCACCACCCACGATTAAGATGTAGATCCATTATGGGCAGTTGGGTTCATAATATCCACAACTGTAGGACTATGCATAGCAAATATTAGAAATTGTTGATATTTACTGGAATATGAAGACACTTGTACGGAAAATTTTATAGGGCCATCATGAGGCATGTGAGGAAGTCTTGCTATAACTTTATAAAGTCATGTTGCAATTTAAGGATATTTGCTCCAAATTTCCAACTTTGATTTAGCAGGTTCTTGAACAGAACTCAATGATCTGCAACTCCAAGTTTCATGAACATCCTTCAAGAGGAGTCTATTCCTCTCTCAATTAATTCTTTTGTATGTCTTGGACATTATATTCTTTAACTAACCAATTACACATTTAAACTTCCTAATTTGTGTTTCTATCTTTAGTACCAAATAAAAACTTACCTAAGATTCTCTCCACCAAATAATTATAGTCTCTCCATTATTGTTGGTACAAATCAACAACATTATGGATTTTGTGTAATTTTTCCTACATGCAATTAATATAATTACATTATTTATAACACTTTTTTTTTATTAACAAATATCATTTTTTATGTCATTTTTTAATAAAATTTAAATTTAATAGTGTTTAAAAAAATATTATCCATTTTTTATAATTCCAAACTTTTTACTTATTAAAAAATCTTTAGATAATTTTAAATTTTAAAATCAATTAAACATTTTTAAATCCGTTATTTATTTTAATATTTAAAAAATGTTTTTCTTTTTTAACTTATAGTTTATATTAAAAAATCAACACTCATATATTCTTCACTCTTATATCAAACATACTTTATTTCATATACTTTTTTACAATATATACTCCCTTAAAATTTATATAAATATATTGCATTTTTAAAATTTAAAAACGCTCAATATTTAAATTTTAACTTCCCCTTTTTGTGCTAACAAAATGTTTGGTGAATAAATACAAACATGCACATGTAATCTAATGTGATGTTCCCAGTAAATGTAAATATTTAATTACTGCAGTTACAAACTAAACATTACTATTTAAGTTTATAAATTTATTACTTTGATTAAAGCTTTCAAGAGGTAAATGTTTTGATAATGATAATCATATGTCAAGTAGTTAGGGTAGGCAGTTTGACATAGTTAGGGTAGGCAGTTACCTATCCTTAACTACTTCCTTGAAGATTTATTCTCAAGGAAAGGAAATCAAGAGGGTAATTGGTACCTGAGATGCAAGGAGGAAAATGAGAAGGGAGGTTTTTGTGCTGATGAGTCAGGCAGATCCCCAAAAAGGCTAAGTCTAGTTAAGATCAGATAGTTGTGACAAGAGAGACTAAGGGTCTTGCAAGAATATCTTGCGTGTGAGTAACAGCTCGGGGGAGACTTGGACCTAAAGGCAAGTCTCATGGTTGGGAGGAAAATCTGATAGCTTTATTATTTTTGACTTGTCTCATGGTTGGGAGGACAATCTGATAGCTTTATTATTTTTTACTTGGACCTGAAGGCAAGTCTCATGGTTGGGAGGAAAATCTGATAGCTTTATTATTTTTTACTTGTCTCATGGTTGGGAGGACAATCTGATAGCTTTATTATTTTTTACTTCAAACAGTCGACAGTGGTTGAGATTAACGTTGCAAAAAAAGTTGAGGAATATTATTTCTTTGGAATAGATTAAGTATGTTGGCATGTAACAGCTAGTTGTAAACTGTGTTCTTTATATATAGTATCTAAAACAAAGAAAAAGACTGCAAAAACTTTAACAAGAATTAGCAGCAAGAATTAGCAGGGGTTTCTTAGAAGCAAAAACTTAAATGATAATCATTCACATCCCTTAAGAGGAAAAGTAGAAAACAAAGAAGGGAATTTCCAAATAAAAACTTAAACCAATATCATAGCACTGGTAAGAGCAACTTAAAATGAATGGATATTTTTAGTAAATACTCTTCATTCTAGAATAATGTTGTAAAGAACAAGAAGTTGAAACTTAAGGCTAAACATTTTATGCCCAACCACATATTTGCTAAGGAATTTATTCTAAACAAAAGAAAACAAGGAAATAAAGAATGCAACAACTATTTAATTAATAGGCTTATGGCCCTTCACCGGAGAAGGGAATTCTAATAAGACAAACCCCAAATTAGTTATATATCTAGAGGACAAAGACCCAATGACTTATAGCAAGCACAAGGAATTCTAATAAGACAAACCCCAAATTAGTTATAGATCTAGAGGACAAGGACCCAATGACTTATAGCAAGCACAAAATATTCTAATAAGACAAACCCCAAATTAGTTATAGATCTAGAGGACAAGGACCCAATGACTTATAGCAAGCACAAAATACAACGCACAGTAATAAGAGGACATGGGACGAAACCCCGGTCACTTTTAGAATTAAACTCAAATACCATGAAAAAAAACCAATAAGATACCAACATAATTCTGGAAAAAAGCAAAACACCAACTAATACAATTCTTATTTTGAAATAACGAAGAATAGAACCAATCCAATGATAACTTGTAATTTAAAAGAGGAATGGAGTTCCATCCACGGTTTAAAGATCCATATTGTTATATTTAAGCAACTTATATGTCTAAACAAAATTACACAGTAAAACTTGGAAAACCCTTTTAAGAGGGACTTTCAATATTAGAATCTCTGATAAACATTGTATCATGTACTTAAAGAAAATGCTTCATGTGGAGGGGCAAGACTAGCCACATACCCAGAAGGCCAGATAATGAAGAAACGACTCTGAGATTTGAACACAGACATTACAGCTCAAAGGCTTTAGGCACAAAGTAAAATTAAGAAAATAGCAATGACAAAACCCCAGCTGGGTCATACCAAAACTCTTAAGAGTTGCAGCCTGTAGTATTTTAGAACAAGATCGTTTACATACCTGGAAAAACAAGAGGCAAAATGATAAACCTTGACAAGGTTCTAGAAGGTGCACATCACATAACTCTTCTCGAAAGACAAGGTGCCTCTAGAGAAACCTGCTAGATAAAAACAAAGAAAAGTCGATATCTATAGCTATACTATATATATATAAATATATATAATATATATAAATTATAATATATTAATATAATAATTATACAATATATATATCTAGCAGAGATTTAAAGAAGGTTTAACGACATTGTGAAATTAAAATCCCCAGAAAATTACATGTACCTTCCAGGGTCGCGGAATTGAGACATTTCAACGAGACAACGAGATGTTGGAGAAATGAACCAAACACACCACTGGAGCAAGAATATAGTAGCAAAGGGACTGTAACATTACCAAAGGGTAAGTAGCCCATAGGTTGGCCACAACCATTAGCTCTGCAAGTCGAAGAATCAAAACACAATGCCATACTATCTCACAATTGAATTGACAGGCACAATAAGGGTTTACACATTGTTGTTGGATGAACCCAAAACATGGAGGGTCGTTGATGGAGTGATGATTCTGAGGAGGGATTGGCAGCTGAAGAGCAGACGAAAGAATCCCAAGACCTACTCCCGCCATCGCTAGAGAGGTCAGATGCATTGTGAAATTTCTCACTGTAGATCACTTGATAATGCAATATACTAAAGCAAAATACTTAATCTACTGCTACTATCAAAATTTGTGGAAGCTTAATCAAATTGAGCAAGATCAATCGAAACACATATAACAGAGAAGAAGATTTAATCACACATGAAACACAAAAGAATACTCTTGGGAAAGCCTTAGCTAAAAACCCAGCTATCTGTATTATCATACAAGTGGAAATGTCTTAGGATTACACAAAGCTTTAGCTCTCAAGCTATACAGCTCTCAGTACAATCCCTCACCACTGCTCATAGACAGAATAGACAACACATATGCCTTCCTTCAGTCCTCCAAGCCTCCTATTTCCTTGCACAGTTTCTCCTGGGTCCTCCGGCTACAACCTGTGTGATTCTTACCTCACACACAACACTGAACTCTGAAATAACTGCGCAATCCTGAAGGAGATCATTCCTTCTACATGGATGAGTTTCCTTTATAGGAAAATTCCTCCAAATGATAGTACATTGTCCCTTCCTTTAATCTCAACTAGGTCTTTCTCTAAACTGACATGCATGAATTATTTAAGAGACAATATCTAGTTATCTGGAGAACACTAGTTACATGCATGCATGCGTTAACTGACTGAACTCACAATTAGTTCCTCCAACTGTTTGGAACTAATTTAACTGGACTTAACTTAGTTAACTGAGCTAACTAATTACAACTCATCCTTATCTCCTTAATTAAGGGATAACTTCCTCAATGAAAGGGATAATTGTTGCATGTCTTCACATAGACTTCATGTTTGATTTTCTCCAACTAATTAACTCAAGATGAATTAATTAACTATTTTTCAAACAGCTAGTGAGACTAAATTCGAATTTTAATTCAAGGACTAATTAAAATTGGAATCTATCCCGAAATGTTATTTATAACAATGCTATTTTTAGCATTTCTTGTTGCCATTTTCAACATTCCCTCTCAACAAGAAAGGCATTCAACTCAAACCTGATCCTGAACCTTTGGAATGTTCTGCATGCAACACGTCTCTCAAGTGTTGTTGCTTCAGCAACTCCAGAAACAAAAAATATCCAACCTGAATCAGAATGATGTCTCTGTCATCAAAGTCTCTGACTACTATTCCCTTTGTCGACTAAAAACTCTGCACCTCTGTGCTCTTCAGTATATGACTACTCTAGCCTTTGTCACTTTGATCTTTGACTGCATCAATCACACTGATTCCTCCTGTTGCATTCATGCTGTTGCTGGTACTGTCTCCCAGCACTGCATCCGCACTGCACCTCCTCTCATCATGTTGCTTCGTGCTACC
The DNA here is from genome assembly GCA_000404065.3 of Pinus taeda. NCBI lineage: Eukaryota > Viridiplantae > Streptophyta > Pinopsida > Pinales > Pinaceae > Pinus > Pinus taeda. Next base: position 58,039 of record APFE031587819.1, on the reverse strand, counting down.
CACTGTTGCACTACAACTTAGTCACTGAGAAGTAAGTAACTGATTTCCCAACTGACCTCCCTATTAGGCTAGAAACACCCTTTGATGTTGAAGCTCCCTCTGCCGCTCCATCTGCATCCGTCTCTACCCACTTAGCCAATCCTGTTACTCCTCGTCGGGGCTCCCGTAGCAAGGTCTAATCAAAGAGGTTGGGTAACTCAAGGATCCTACCCCTATTTCAGCCTTCTTGGGACAATCACTTCACATCGCCCCACCTCACACCTGGAGGTATAGTTGCATGTGATCCCTCTACGCACTTAGCTCGAAATTTGACCCTACTGGAGGTCTCTGCATGAGTGGATGCCTCCACTCAGTCTCCTCTCTTCTTCTTCAGTTGTGGTTGCTCCACAACCTCCTGAAGCTACTTCACCAATTGTGGCTCCTTCACAATTGTCTGAGACTTCTTATGGCACTACATGTTGAGAGGTAATGTACTCTCCCTCTCAACCACCAAGTCTCCAACAATTGCCTTTCTCCTCAAGGCTTCGCATGCATCTTGAAACTCAATAGTTCATGAACCGATCTTCTTCACTTGTCTCGTGGTGATGTGTCTAAGGAAAACCTTTCCCTTACTAAAGACTACATCATAGTCTTTGTCCTCCAACATCGTTATCGATACCAAGTTCTTCTTCAGTCTTGGCACATACTTCACATCTGTCAAGGTGATGCGAGCTCCATGCTCCTTCTGAAAAGCAACCGTACCTTCACCTGAAACACGGTACCTTTCATCGTCACCCATCTCTATGAGTATCTTGAGGTCTTTCTCCTCCAAGGTGCTGAACAAACTCTTATCGTCGTTCATGTGGAATGAGGCTCCACTATCAAGAAACCAACCACAACCCATCATCAATTAAACAATGCATGCGATGAGGGTAAAATCCAATTCAAACTGAGAGGCCAATTCCTCACCTTCAGATCCTTCCGAGGATCCCTTCCTGGACTTCTTCGATGGGCATTTAGTTGCATAATGGCCCACCTCATGACAATTAAAGCATTTCACTTTAGATTTGTCAATCTTCTTCCCTCCATGAGAAGAACTCGATTTGGCATGAGAATCCTTCTCCTTCCCTTTCTTTGCCTTACTCGCTAAGGCGAAATTTTCTTCATCCTCCTTAGATGAAGAACCATCTTTCATGCTCCTCCTGCATCAGAGCTGACCACAGTCGTTCCCAATCTGGCAATTTCTCTCTTGCATTCACTGAGTCTTGGTAGCTATGCCAGCTCTTAAGAAGACCGAGGAGAGCAAGACTCACCAGATCATCATCGGTTGTCATGATTCCTACACTTCCAAGCTCATCTCTGCAGGTGGTGAGCTTGTTCAGATATGTAGAGATCATGTCGCCCTTTTCACACTTGATTTTCCGAAGCTTTTCCTTCAGTGCTAGCTTCCTCTCGTTGCTTCTATTCTGATATAGGTCCTTCAATGTCTTCCACATTGAAAACGGAGTCTCCTTCCCATGGAGACTCGAGAAAATATGGTCTCAAACTCCCTCCAGAAAAATCCTCCTCGCTCTTGCCACAAATTTCTTCCATTTTGCCAATTCTTGGGCATTAGCTGTTGCTGGCTTGGGGACTTCTTGATAAATGAATTCCTTCAAACCATTTTCCTCTAATACTGCTTCCATGTGATCCTTCCAGGCTATGTAATTTGAGCTGCCATCTAGGGCATACTTGAGTCTCAAGCCATTGAATGCCATTAGTGAAATTTGAGATGTGATAATAAATCGATTTTGCACCTACAATCAAGAACTTCAAACTTCGATCTTCTCCCTTCTTTGTATACTGTTCTCCACTTTGATTAACTTGGCTTTGATACCATGTAGAAATTTCTCACTGTAGATCACCTGATAATACAATATACTAAAGCAAAATACTTAATCTACTTCTACTATCAAACTTTGCGGAAGCTTAATCAATTTGAGCAAGAGCAATCGAAACACATATAACAGAGAAGAAGATTCAATCACACATGAAACACAGAAGAATACTCTGGGAAAGCCTTAGCTAAAAACCCCACTATCTGTATTATCATACAAGTGGAAATGTCTCAGGATTACACAAAGCTTTAGCTCTCAAGCTATCCAGCTCTCAGTACAATCCCTCACTGCTACTCATAGACAGAATAGACAACACATATGCCTTCCTTCAGTCCTCCAAGCCTCCTATTTCCTTGCGTAGTTTCTCTTGGGTCCTCCAGCTACAGCCTGTGTGATTCTCACCTCACACACAACACTGACCTCTAAACTAACTGCGCAATCCTAAAGGAGATCATTTCTTCTACATGGATGAGTTTCCTTTATAGGAAAATTCCTCCAACTGATAGTACATTGTCCCTTCCTTTAATCTCAACTGGGTCTTTCTCTGAACTAGTTATTTATGAGAGAATATTTAGTTATCTGGAGAACACTAGTTGCATGCATGCATGCATTAACTAACTGAACTCACAATTAGTTCCTCCGACTGTTTGAAACTAATTTAACTGGACTTAACCTAGTTAACTGAGCTAACTAATTACAACTCAAATAAAACTCATCCTTATCTCCTTAATTAAGGGATAACTTCCTCAATCAAAGGGATAATTGTTGCATGTCTTCACATAGACTTCATGTTTGATTTTCTCCAACTAATTAACTCAAGATGAATTAATTAATTATTTTTCAAACAACTAGTGAGACCAGATTCGAATTTTAATTCAAGGACCAATTAAAATTGGAATCTATCCCGAAATGCTATTTATAGCAATGTTATTTTTAGCATTTCTATTTTTTGCTATTTCCAACAGAGTTGGAGTATATCCTGAAATGTTATTTATAGAAATGCTATTTTTAGCTTTTCTTGTTGCCATTTTCAACACTCCCTCTCAACAAGAAAGGCATTCAACTCGAACCCGATCTTAAATCTTTGGAATGTTTTGCATGCAAGACTTCTCTCAAGTGTTGTTGCTCTAGCAACTACAGAAACAAAAAATATCCAACCTGAATCAGAATGATGCCTCTGTCATCAAAGTCTCTAACTGTTATTGCCTCTGTCAACTGAAAACTCTGCACCTATGTGCTCTTTAGTATCTGACTGCTCTAGCCTCTGTCACTTTGATCTCTGACTGCATCAATCACATTGATTCCTTCTGCTGCATCCGTGTTGTTGTTGGTCATGTCTCCCAGCACTGCATCAACACTACACCTCCTCTCATCATGTTGCATCGTGCTACCCACTGTTGCACTCCAACTTGGTTACTGAGATGTAAGTAACTGATCTCCCAATTGACCTCCCTGTTGGGCTAGAAACACCCTTTGATGTTGAAGCTCCCTCTGTCGCTCCATCCGCATCCATCTCTATCCACTCAGCCAGTCCTGTTACTCCTCATCGGGCCTCTTGTAGCAAGATCTAATCAAAGAGGCTAGGTACCTCAAGGATCCTACCCCTATTTTAGCCTTCTTGGGACAATCACTTCACATTGCCCCACCTCACACCTGGAGGTATGGCTGCATGTGATCCCTCTACCCACTTGGCTCGAAATTTCCCCCTACTGGAGGTCTCTGCATGAGTGGATGCCTCCACTCGGTCTCCTCTCTTCTTCTGTAGTTGTGGCTTCTCCACAACCTCTTGAAGCTGCTTCACCAATTGTGGCTCCTCCACAATTGTCTTAGACTTCTTCTGGCACTGCAAGTTGAGAGGTAATGTACTTTCCCTCTCAACCAACAAGTCTCCAACATTTGCCTTGCTCCTCAAGGCTTTGCATGCATCTTGAACCTTAAGAGCATACAGGTTCTTGACTCATGAACCGATCTACTTCACTTGTCTCATGGTGATGCGTCTACGGAAACCTTTCCCTTACTGAAGACTACATCATAGCCTTTGTCCTCCAATATCGCAATCGATACCAAGTTCTTCTTCAGTCCTGGCACATACTTCACATCTCTCAAGGTGATGCGAGCTCCATGCTCCCACTGAAAAGCAACCGTACCTTCACCTGAAACACGGTACCTTTCATCGTCACCCATATCTATGAGTATCTTGAGGTCTTTCTCCTCCAAGGTACTGAACAAACTCTTATCGCCAATCATGTGGAATGAGGCTCCACTGTCAAGAAACAAACCACAACCCATCATCGATGAAACAATGCATGCGATCAGAGTAAAATCCAATTTGAACTGAGAGGCAAATGCCTCACCTTCAGATCCTTTTGAGGATCCCTTCTTGGACTTCTTTGATGGGCAATTAGTTGCATAATGGCCCACCTCATGAAAATTAAAGCATCTCACTTTAGATTTGTTAATCTTCTTCCCTCCATGAGAAGAACTTGATTTGGGATGAGAATCCTTCTCCTTCCCTTTCCTTGCCTTACTCGCTAAGGAGAAATTTTCTTCATCCTCCTTGGATGAAGAACCATCTCCGGTGATCCTCGTGATCTCCTCCTGCATCAGATCTGACCACAGTCGTTCCCAATCTAGCACTTTCTCTCTTGCATTCACTAAGTCCTGGTAGTTATGCCAACTCTTAGGAAGACCAAGGAGAGCAAGACTCACCATATCGTCATCGACTGTCATGATTCCTGCACTTCCAAGCTCATCTTTGCAGGTGGTGAGCTTGTTCAGATATGTAGAGATCGTGTCACCCTTTTCACACTTGATCTTTCGAAGCTTGTCCTTCAGCGCCAGCTTACTCTGGTCCCTGTTGTTCTGATATAGGTCCTTCAATGTATTCCACATTGAAAACGGAGTCTCCTTCCCATGGAGACTCGAGACAATATGGTATTGAACTCCCTCCAGAAGAATCATCCTCACTCTTGCCACACATTTCTTCCATTCTGCCAATTCTTGGGCATTAGCTGTTGCTGGCTTGGGGACTTCTTGATCAATGAAGTCCTTCAAACTGTTTTCCTCTAATACTGCTTCCATGCGATCCTTCTAGGCTATGTAATTCGAGCTGCCATCCAGGGCATACTTGAGTCTCAAGCCATGGAATGCCATTGGTGAACTTTGAGATGTGATAAGAAATCGATTATGCACCTACAATCAAGAACTTCAACTTCAATCTTCTCCCTTCTTTGTATACTGTTCCCTACTTTGATCAACTTGGCTCCGATACCATGTAGAAATTTCTCACTGTAGATCACCTGATAATGCAATATACTAAAGCAAAATAATTAATCTACTTCTACCATCAAACTTTGTGGAAGCTTAATCAATTTGAGCAAGATCAATTGGAACACATATAACAGAGAAGAAGATTCAATCACACATGAAACATAGAAGAACACTCTGGGGAAAGCCTCAGCCAAAAACCCCACTATCTGTATTATCATACAAGTGGAAATGTCTCAGGATTACACAAAGCTTTAGCTCTCAATACAATCCCTCACTGCTGCTCATAGACAAAATATACAACACATATGCCTTCCTTTAGTCCTCCAAGCCTCCTATTTCCTTGCGCAGTTTCTCCTGGTTCCTCCGGTTGCAACCTGTGTGATTCTAACCTCATACACAACACTAAGCTCTGAACTAAATACGCAATCCTGAAGGAGACCATTCCTTCTGCATGGATGAGTTTCCTTTATAGGAAAATTCCTCCAACTGATAGTACATTGTCCCTTCCTTTAATCTCAACTGGGTCTTTCTTTGAACTGGCATGCATGAGTTATTTAAGAGATAATATTCAGTTATCTGGAGAACACTAGTTGCATGCATGCATGCATTAACTGGCTGAACTCACAATTAGCTCCTCCAACTATTTGGAACTAATTTAACTGGACTTAACTCAGTTAAATGAGCTAACTAATTACAACTCAAATACAACTCATCCTTATCTCCTTAATTAAGGGATAACTTCCTTAATCAAAGGGATAACGATTGCATGTCTTCACATAGACTTCATGTTTGATTTTCTCCAATTAATTAACTCAAGATGAATTAATTAATTATTTTTCAAACAGCGAGTGAGACTAAATTCGAATTTTAATTCTCAATTTTAATTTAGGGACTAATTAAAATTGGAATCTATCCCGAAATATTATTTATAGCAATGCTATTTTAGCATTTCTATTTTTTTCTATTTCCAACAGAGTTAGAGTCTATTTATAGCAATGTTATTTTTAACATTTCTATTTTTAACATTTCTTGTTGCCATTTTCAACCGGGTTTACACATTGTCATTGGATGAACCCAAGACGTGGAGGGTCGTTGATGGAGTGATGATTCTGAGGAGGGATTGACAGCTAGAGAGCAAACAAAAGACACGAGACCTACTCCTGCCATCGCTAGGGAGGTCAGATGCATTGCATTAGCAATGAAATCATTTCCATATGTAATTAACACATAAAATAAATCATGTGTACAACGTAATGAATACTATATTAATGTATACATCGTTGAAAACTGCGTATCCACCATTGTAAAAGTTCCAATGGTTTAATGTTTCAACATTTATTTTTACATTATAGTTTATGGATGTGGATTTGAATAAATATTTTTTTTTCTTTTATTTATTAATGACTTTATGGAGACATGACAAGTGGTATCAAAGCCTTAGGTTGTAAAAATGAGACCTCTGGAACAAATGATTAACAATGTTGTGATGTGCATGGAGAAAGAATTAAAGGACAGCCAGCATGAGGCGAACTGGACTTATCCACATAGACCCATAACAGGAACAAGATCAACATCTCTTCCAGAAGCCAATCCTGAGGTATGGGCACAACTAGGAGAAGAGCCACGCAATACTGGTGCCACTATTTTTGAAACAGTACAAGAATTAAAGGACAAAATAGCTAAGTTGCGAGCAGATAATGAAATACTGATGCAAGAACAGGAGAAAATTATGAAGAGTATGTCTGATAGACAGAATCAACAGTAAACAATTCCTAATCCCAAACATGGAAACATGACTGGAGAATGAGAATTCATAAATGAGAACTCATAAACGGAAGAAGGTGAAGAGAATCAAGAGGAGGGGTCGGATAATGTATCAGATCACAGAAAGTAAAAATGACAGAAAATTGAGCTGCAGGGTGAGTTTCCAAAGATCAAACCTCCCCTCTTCAATGGTGAACAGGAAGATGATGTTGAAGCCTGGCTCATCAATATGAAAAATTATTTCTAGTTTTATGAATATGATCATAATTTGAAGGCCCACTTGGCCATTTATCAGTTACAGGGAAAGGCCACCTTATGGTGGGAGGAGGTGAAGACAGTACGTGGGGTCAATGAACATAACGTGACTTGGGAAAAAATTCAAAGGTACTTCAAGGAAAAAAGCTTAACTGAAAGATTTTATGATGAGAAGGTGAAAGAGTTCCATGATCTTCCTTTGGGGTAGTTGTCCATAGATGAATTTATAATAAAATTTATATCCTTGCTGCAATAGGTTCCTTACATACGAGAAGAGAAAGAAAAGGTGCAAAGGTTTATCAACAGTTTGTCGTTATTCATGAAGGAACGTCTCGATTTTGACAACCCAAAGACCATGGATGAGGTTATACGGAAGGCTTGTATATGCTATCAGCAAAACAGACCGAAGGGTGATGGAGGAAAGTGGCGGTCTAATAAAAAAGGAACAAGGTTTGTCTCTGGCAGCAAGGGAAATAAGACTGTTGTCAACAAAGGACCCCATAAAGGTCAGCCCAACAAGATTATGAACAAAAATCAACCCAGATTCAAAATCCCGGGTAAGTCCAAAACAAATGAGCAATCTGGGAGAACAAAAGTGGAGATAGCAGCTACACTACTAGTATAGTGCTGGGGATGCGGAGGGCCAAATTATCTCAAAAATTTCCCATACCGCAAGGGAACATATCAAGTGGCACAACTTCAGGAAGCATTAACTATGGGTGAAGTAGCAAGGAGTATTCCTAAGATTAATGTATCTCTTGAAGATCATCAGACGGAATACCAGCCAATAATGGTGGAGTTTGAAGGTATGATCTTCAACCAGCTGTGTCTATTTTGACTGATACAAGAGCCACTTTGAGTTACATAAGCCAGAAAATGGTTGAGTAATGCCATTTGCAAACTGTTAAATTTAAAAACCCTTGGCTCTATTTTGATTGATACAGGAGCCACTTTGAGTTACATAAGCCCGAAAATGGTTGAGTAATGCCATTTGCAAACTGTTAAATTTAAAAACCCTTGGCTAGTGCAACTTGCCACAAAGGAAAAATGAAGGGTTCTGGCTAAGGTCAGCAATTACTCTTTGAAGCTAGTAGGTTAGCCTATTACAGCATATTTGAATGTCTTACCATTAAGGTCATACGATGTCCTAATAGGTATGGATTGGTTAGAAAAATGATGGTCTCTTATTATTGTAAAGACAAAACTATTAATTAATGGATGAAGAGGATTTGAAGCAAGAAATTCAAGGAATAAAAAGACCACTAAAATTAAGACCTGTAACAGCTTCTCAATTAGCAAAATGTATTAAAAAAGGGTGTCAGATTTATGCCATACAGGTGAGGTATATTAACTCAAATGAAAAATGTGGAAGTCTAGAAAGTATACTTGTAGTACATAATTTTCCAGATGTATTTCCCGAGGAGATTCCAGGACTGCCTCTGAAAGGAAATATAGATTTTACTATTGAGTTGATCCCTAGAGCTTCCCCGGTATCCCGAGCCCCTTATCGTATGAACGTAGCAGAACTAACTAAGTTGAAAATGCAGCTACAAGAACTGCTTGATAAAAAATATATATGCCCAAGTGTCTCACCTTGGGGAGCCCCTATACTTTTTTCCATTAAGAAAGACGAAACCTTATGAATGTGCATGGATTATCGACAACTAAACAAGCTGGTAGTTAAAAATAAATATCCTCTGCCTCGTATTGATGAACTGTTTGACCAAGTGAAGGGAGCGACAATATTCTCAAAGATTGATCTTCGCTCATGATACCATCAAATTAGAATTAAGGAAGAGGATATAGCCAAAACAACTTTTAGAACTCGCTATGGGCATTATGAGTTCATTGTGTTTCCATTTGGGTTAACTAATGCACCCACGACTTTTATGTGTCTAATGAACAACTTTTTTCACCAATATTTGGATAAGTTTGTACTAATCTTTATTAACAATATATGAATCTATTCCCAAAACAATGAAGAGCATAAGGAACACCTACGCATTGTTCTGCAAACCTTGAGGGAGCACCAGTTGTACACCAAGTACAACAAATGTGATCTCTTTAAGGAACAGATTCAATATTTGGGACACATCATTACCAAATATGGGATTGCGGTGGACCCTGAAAAAATTAAAACCATAATGAAATGGCCAGTACCCAAGAATGTATCTGATATAAGGTCCTTCATGGGCCTTGTTTGGTACTCTAGGAGGTTTGTTGAAGGATTTTCTAGAGTAGCATACCCCATTACCTCTCTACAAAAGAAGGAAAAACCTTCACTTGGACCTCAGACTGTCAAAGAAGTTTTGACCAGCTAAAGCACTTGCTTACTACTGCACCTATTCTATGTATTGCGGACCCAAATAAAGAATACATTGTCTGCAGAGATGCCAGCAAGGAAGGTGTTGGTGGCATGCTAATGCAGCAGGGAAAATTTATTGCTTATGAGTCACAAAAACTTAAAGAGCATGAAAACAAATATTCAGCTTAGGATATGGAGCTGGCAGCGGTAATTTACGAATTAAAAATGTGGCGACATTATTTATTGGGTAAGAAGTTTTTATTAATGACAGATCATCATAGCCTAACTAACTATTTCAAACAGCCTACTATGAATGCTAGACAGGCCCGTTGGATTGATTTCCTGAGTGAATTTGACTTCGACATCAAACATATAAAAGGAAAAGAAAACCGTGGCGTTGATGCTTTAAGCTGAAAAGTAAACTGCATATATGAAGTCTCTTTTAGTGAGGTGCGTACCACTTTCACAGAGCAGATTAAGGAGGCACCATTACAAGATCCTGAATACCTTATGGCAACAAGCTAAAAATCCGAACAACAACAAACAATTGTTGGGATATGAGGTAAATCAAGAAGATTTGTTGGTTCATAGAGGGAGAATATATGTTCCAAATCAGAAAAACATTAAACAAATAATTTTAGATGAATACCACAAGATTCCTTGTGCAGGTCATCTCGGATATCAGAAATTAATCACTACAATTAGAAAAGAATATTTCTGGCCCGGTATGAAAAAGGAAGTGGTTGAATATTTGGCTCATTGTTTGGAGCGTCAACAAGTTAAGGGAGAACATCAACACCCAGCCGGGTTACTCCACCCTACCTATCCTAGAATGGAAATGGGAGACTATTTCCATTGATTTTATTACGGGGATACCTAAGTCTAAAAAGCAGAATGACTCCATAATGGTGGTAGTAGACAAGCTGAGCAAGTATGCTCACTTTGTACCTGTACAGTCTACCTTTAAAGCCATTCAAATTTCTAACATATTCATGCAAAACATCTTTATATTACATGGAATACCAAGAGTCATAATTTCTGACCGTGATATAAAGTTTACATTAGCTTTTTGGAAAGCCTTATTTGGAGGTCTAGACACACAATTACATTTTAGTACTGCTTATCACCTTCAGATAGATGGGAAGACTAAGCAGGTGAAGCAAATAGTACAAGACATATTGCGAACTTATGTAATGAAAAAACCTTCCAAATGGGAATATTATATACATTTAGTGGAGTTTACCTACAACAACAAATACCATACATCCTTGAAAATGAGTCCTTTTGAAGTATTATATGGATGTCAATGCAGAACACCCTTGAGTTGGGGTGGACTGGAGGATAAGTTAGTATTGGGTCCTGACATGTTAAAAGAAATGGAAAATATGGTCAAAATGGTGCCCTCAAATTTAAAGATTGCTCAGGACCGACAAAAAAATTTTGCTAACCAAAAGAGAAGTTTTCAGGAGTTTCAAGTCGGAGATCATGTTTATAATTACATTTGAGTACGGGAAAAAAGGAGTACTCTGCATTGGAGTGGGTGTGCTAAATTAGCACCCTGATTTTGTGGTCCCTTCCAAACTTTGGCCCGAATTGGATGTGTGGCCTATCAACTTGCTTTGCCTAGCCACATCCGTGTGCATAATGTGTTTCATGTTTCTGTGTTAAAAAAATATGTATATGATCCTAACCACATAATCAATTGGAAGGATATACAAGTAAGTAAATTCTCTATAAGAATATAGTATGTTATGAAGAATTATTAAGACAGAATGCCAAGGAAAAGCTGACTAAAATTTCTTTATTATGTGTAGGTCAAACCAGAAAGCAAGTTCTTAGTCGAACCCTAGGATATAATCAATCAGAGAGAAGTAATGTTGTGGAGATGAGTTATCACCCAAGTTAAAGTGCAACGGCAGCACTTTAGACCAGAGAAGGCCACTTGGGAGGACAAACAAGTTATGAGGAAGACTTACCCGGATCTATTCGCAGCAGAAAAACATCGGGACGATGTCTAATCTTGGGAGGAAGATGTGATGTCCCCAGTAAATGTAAATATTTAATTACTGCAGTAAACAAACTGAACATTACTATTTAAGTTTATAAATTTATTACTTTGATTAAAGTTTTTCATGAGGTAAATTTTTTGATAATGACAATCATATGTCAGGTCGTTAGGGTAGGAAGTTACCTATCCCTAACTACTTCCTTGAAGATTTATTCTCAAGGAAAGGAAATCAAGAGGGTAATTGGTACTTGACATGCAAGGAGGGAAAGGAGAAGGGAGGTTTTTGTGCTGATGAGTCACACAGATCCCCAAAGAGGCTAAGTCTGGTTAAGATCAGATAGTTGTGACAAGAAAGAATAAGGATCTTGCAGGAATATCCTAGTGTGAGTAACAACTCGAGGGGAGGCTTGGACTTGAAGGAAAGTCTCAAGATTGGGAGGAAAATATGATAGCTTTATTTTTTTTGACTTTAAACAGTCGACAGTGGTCATAACTGGAACTAGATAAGTATTAAAGCTTCTGTACTTAAATATGCTGTGAGATTAAGGTTGCAAAAAAAGTTGAAGAATACTATTATTGCTTTGGAATAGATTAAGTATGTTGGCTTGCAATAGCTAGTTGTAAACTATGTTCTTTATATGTAGTATCTGAAACAAAGAAAAAAACTCTGCAAAAACTATAGCAAGAATTAGCAGGATTTCATTAGAAGCATAAACTTAAGTGATAATCATTCACATCCCTTAGGAGGAAAAGTAGAAAACAAAGAAGGGAATTTCCAGATAAAAACTTAAACCTGTCTAACAGTGGTATCACAGTACTGGCAAGAGCAGCTTAAAATGACTGGATATTTTTAGTAAATACTCTTCATTCTAGAATAATGTTGTAAAGAACAAGAAATTGAAACTTAAGGCTAAACATTTTATGCCCAACCACATATTTTCTAAAGAATTTATTCTAAACAAAAGAAAACGAGGAAATAAAGAATGCAACAACTATTTAATTAATAGGCTTATGGCGGTTCACCAGAGAAGGGAATTCTAATAAGACAAACCCCAAATTAGTTATAGGTCCAGAGGACAAGGATGATCCCACGACTTATAGCAAGCACAAAACATAGCACACAATAATAATAGGATGTGGGACGAAACCCCAGTCACTTTCAGAATTAAACTCAAATACCATGAAACAAAACTGATAAGATACCAACGTAGTTTTGGGAAAAAAAAAACACTAGCTAATACAATTGTTATTTCGAAACAACAAAGAATAGAACCAATCCAGTGATAACTTGTAATTTAAAAGAGGAATTGAGTTCCATCCAAGGTTTAAATACCCATATTGTTATAATTTAAGAAATCTATATGTCTCTACAAAATTACACAGTAAAACTCGGAAAACGCTCTTAAGAGGAACTTTCAGTATTAGAATCCCTGATAAACATTGTATCATGTACACAAAGAAAATGCTTCCCACGGAGGGGCAAGACTAGCCACATACCCAGAAGGCCGGTTAATGAAGAAATAACTCAGAGATTTGAACACAGACATTACAGCTCAAAGGCTTTAGGTACAAAGTAAAATTAAGAAAATAATAGTGACAAAACCCCAGTTGGTTCATACCCAAAACTCTTAAGAGCTACCACGTGTAGTATTTTAGAACGAGATCTTTTACATACCCGGAAAACCAAGAGGCAAAATGATAAACCTTGACAAGCTTCCGGAAGGTGCACATCGTATAACCCTTCTCGAAAGACAATGTGCCTCTGGAGAAGCCTGTCAGATAAAAACAAAGAAAAACCAATATATATATATATATATATAATATATAAGATGAGAGAGAGAGAGAGAGAGAGAGCAGAGATTATCTAGCTGAGATTTAAATAATGTTTAATGACGTTGTCAAATAAAAATCCCCAGAAAATTACTTGTACCTTCCAAGGTCACGGAATTGAGACAGTTCGACAAGACAATGGGACACTGGGGAAATCAACCAACCACACCACTGGAGCAAGGATGTACTAGCAGAGGGACTATAACATTACCAAGGGGTAAGCAGACCATAGGTTGGCCAAAGCCATTAGCTTTGCAAGTCAAAGAACCGAAACACAATGACATACTACCTCACAGTCAAATCGACAAGCGCAATAAGGGTTTACACACTGCCGTTGGATGAACCCAAGATGCAGAGGGTCGTTGATGGAGCGATGCTTCCTAGGAGGGATCGACAACTGGAGAGAAAACAGACTCAAGACCTACTCCCGCCATCGCTCGAGAGGCCAGATGCATTGCATTAACGATGAACTCATTTCCATATGTAATTAATACATAAAATAAATCATGTGTACAACGTGATGAATACTATATTAATGTATACACCATTGAAAACCATGTATTTACCATGGTAAAAGTTCTAATGGTTTAATGTTTCAACATTGTTTTTTACATTATAGATATGGATTTGAATAAATATTTTTTTTCCTTTTATTTATTAATGAATTTATGGAGACATGACATCTAATGCATCTTTTTCTAGTGAATCATTTTTTATTTAAAATTTAAAAATTACACATTCCTCATAAATTAATTCTTACTTAAATTTTAAAAATTATACAATTTAATTTAAAAATTAAACATTTCCTCATAAATCAATTCTTATTTAAAATTTAAAATTACATAATTTAATTTAAAAATTAAACAAATTTACTCAATATCAATTTTATAATTTTTTCTCCCCAACAAAAAAATAGATCAAATTTAAATTTAAGACAGGCCAAAAAAATAATTAAAAAAAATTCTATTTTTTTTTTTTGGAAATGAACACTATTGTTTTATTTTTAATAATCTAAACCATAATATTAAAGTTTATAAATAATAAATTAAACCATAATATTAAATTAACCTAATATAAAGAAATTAATAATATAAATATTTTCATTTGTATTACATTCAAATTATTAAAAAAATACATTTACAACATTAAATATAAAATTACACACTCTCTCTCTCTCTCTATATATATATAAAGATTGATGACCACTACATCTACAAAATATTTGTACTATTTCCAGGCTCAACCACAGAGTCCAATCTTAAAAGTGTTTGAACCCTGATCTGTCAAGAGCAAAAGTACATTAACAACAAAAACCAATATAATACATCTTTAAAATTCAAACCAATATAATACATTTTTAAAATTTAAATAACACTCATTATTTAAATTTTAACTTCCCCTTCTTGCCTGTACCCAAATGTTTGGCCAATAAATACAAAGAGGCACATTATTTTTTTGGTCCTAATTAATTCTCATTTAAAATTTAAAATTTAAAAATTAAACATTTTCTTATAAATCAATTCTTATTTAAAATTTAAGAATTACACAATTTAATTTAAAAATTAAACAATTTTACTCAATATCAATTTTGTAATTTTTTCTCCACAACTAAAAAAAATACATTCAAATCTGTCATGTCTCCATAAATTCATTAAATAAAGAAAAAATAGTTATTAAAATCTATATCTGTAAACTATAATGTAAATTACATTATTGAAACAATCAACTATTGGATTCCTTACCATGGTGATTACACAAATCTCAACGGTATATACTGTTATATACCTAAGGGGGGATAATATGGGGTACCAAGGGAAGTACCCAAGGTAATAATGTAATAATGGGTGAATGTATGGTGTTGCCCTACCTTAAGGGTTTGATAATAAAGAAGCATTTCTATCTTATTTCTTGGGTTTATTTCTATTGTCTTATATTTTCATATAAGAGTTATAACATATACATTAAACAATAAAATTCGTTGCGCTGTACAAATGATTTGAATTATGTATTAATTACATATAAAAAGGGATTAACGCTAATGCATTGCATCTGTCCTCCTGAGCGATGGCGAGAGCAGATCTCAGGAGACTTCCATCTACTCTCCAGCTGTCCTTCCCTCCTCGGAAACTCTGCTCCATTGACAGTCCTTCACGCCTTGGGTTAATTCGACGGCAAAGTGTAAACCTTTATTGCTCTCGTCGATTCATCTGTGAGGTATCATAGTATTGTGTTTTTGCTTTGCAGCACTATCGGCTTTGGCCTTCCTATGGCCCACTTACTCCATGGAAATGATACAGTTCATCTGCTGCTACATTCTTGCTCCTGTGGTGGGGTTGGTTGGTTCTTCCAACGTTCTTTTGCCACGAAAAAATGTTCCAAACCCATGACCTTGGAAGGTACAGGTGATTCTCCTGAGGGTTTTACTTGTATACTGTTAATTTGTTTCTTAAATCTCCACTGGACATATATAACATTTTCCTTGTTTTTATTTACAGGTTTCGTCAGAGGCACCTTATCATTCGAGAAGGTTATACAAGGCGCTCCTCCCAGAGCTCTGTCACAATTTTTGTCTTACCCATTGTTTTTTTTTTGTCGGGTATGTGAAAGATCTTACTTCTGGAAATGCGATAAGCATGAGTTCTTGAATGTCTAGGGTACAAATCGACTGGTTCTATCGCTCTTGCTTACTTGATTTACCTATCATAGGGTTTGTACCTACAGCGTTTAAGTTGTATCGCCTGAGTTCAGTCCTTGGAGTCGTTTCTTCCTTAACTATCTTTCTGGGTATGTGGTTAGGCTTGCCCCTTTGTGGGAAGCATCTATCGATGTAAATGTGTTACAATATTTATCAGAAGTTTTAATATTGACGGTTCCATTTTTAGAGGGTTTTCCAAATTTTATCGTGAAACTTATTTTGGAGATAAAGCTGCTTGAATTGTATCGAAGAGGGTCTTAAAACTTTGGATTGAACTCATTTCTCTTTCAAATACAAGTTATCCATAGTTTGGTTTTAACTTTCACTGTTTCGTAAATTATATGTATCAGATAGCATTTTGATTTAAAAATATGTTTGATATCTTGACGATTTTGTCTCATATTATTGAGTTTAGTTTCGATAATATTCCGGGGTTTGACCTGTGTTTTATCTCTAGCGTGCAATACATTCTATGTTTACTAAACTGGAATATAGGAATAGAAATAAAAGAATAAAAGAATAGGAGGTCTT
Organism: Pinus taeda; assembly: GCA_000404065.3. Lineage (NCBI taxonomy): Eukaryota > Viridiplantae > Streptophyta > Pinopsida > Pinales > Pinaceae > Pinus > Pinus taeda. The sequence goes on along the minus strand of APFE031587819.1, from coordinate 41,525 downwards.
TTATTTAGATTCCTCTATTCCAGCAAGCCGCCATAAGTCTGTTAGAAATAGTTAATGTAAATCTTTTTGTTAGGTTAAATTTTCTCAGCGATTATTCGGTTTGTCATAAATTTTTTGGCCCCAAAGGTTTGGTTCTTTGTTCTTTACAACATTACTCTAGATTGGAGCGAATTCACTCAAAATAACCAGTCCTTTTTAAGTTGCTCTTGCCAGTATCGTGATACCTTTGCTTAATAGTTTTAAGGTTTATCTGGAAGTTTTCCTCTCTTTATTTCCTACCTTTTTGCTTGAAGAGTTTTCATGGTAATTACTTAAGGTTTCATGCTTCTAAGAATTTGTTATTCGTACTACAGTTTCGCAGAGTTTCCTTTTCCTTAATTGCCATATATAAATAAAAGCACAGTTTACATCTTGCGGCTACAGGCCCATACACTTATCTAACTCAAGCATTAATATTCTTCAACTTTATTTGCAACCTTAATATCACAACAAATTAAATACAGAAGTTTAATACTTATCTAGTTTCGACCACTATCGACTGTACAATAATCTATCAAATTTTCCTCCCAACCTTGAGACTTGCCTTCAGGTCCAACCCTCCCCCTGAGCTGTTACTCATATGCAGGATATTCCCTACAAGACCATTAATATTACTGGTCACAACTATCTGGTCTTAACCATACTTAGCCTTCTGGGAATCTGCCTGATTCCTCAGCACATAAATCCCCCTTCTCCTTTTCCTCTTTTCATCTCAGGTACCAATACCCTCTTGATTTCATTCCTTGAGAATAAATCCTCAAGGAAGTAGTTAGGGATAAGTAAGTGCGTACCCTAACCACCTAACATATGATTGTCATTATCAAAACATTTACCTCATGTAAAACTTTTAATCAAAATAATTAATTTATAATTAATTTGTTCACTGCAGTAATAAAATATTTACACTTACTAGGGACATCATAAACTCTAAAATAAAATTTAAGGATTGATTACACTTGCAAAAAAAATACTTCAAAAAATGTGCATTTTTAAGATAAACCCCATTTCTTTTATTTTTAATAATCTAAACCATAATATTAAAATTTATAAATAATAATCTGAACCAAAATATTAAAATTTCATAATTAATTAACAAAAATTAACTTAATATAAAGAAATTAATAACATAAATATGTCATTTTATTACATTCAAATTATTAAAAATACATTTACGACAGAAAATATGAAACAGAAATTTAAAAGTCATAATTAAATTATTAAATTTGATTTCGCTATATATATAAGGGTTCATTAATTGGGATTGGTGACCACTACGTCTATAAGGACTGGTGACCACTACATCTACAAAATATCTGTATTTTGTACTATCTATGGGTTCAACCATAGAGTCCAATCTTAAGAGTGTCTGACGTAATTGAACTCTTGACTTCTCAATAGCAAAGGTGCTTTAATAACAAAAACTTGATCAATTGAACTAACCCCAAGGCTACATTTTTAATATTTTTATTTTCATTGCATTTAAAATATATATAAAAACATTTATAACATAAATTTAAAATATTATATTATTTTATATATATTTTTAACTATGCTAATCAATAATACACTGAAGTAATTTGGGCGAGGGCTAAGATCAAATCTTTCGGATAACACTATAACACTAAGCTTATATCCAATAGTTTGCAAGTTAAATATACCAACTTATGACTTAGCAAGAGATGCACATGATCAAATCTTTCGGCTAGCACTATAAGACTAAGCTTATATCCAATAGTTGGAAGTCAAATATACCAACTTATGACTTAGCAAGAGCGGATACATAGCTTGGGTGGAAGTAGACGTGTGAGGTTGCCTACTCTTCAAGCCTTTATCACAATAAGCCAAACATGTCATTTGGGATTGAATCCTAGTTAAATTTAAAACATAATTCTTAATAATAATATATTTTTAAAGTCATGGTCAACTTAGACACCAAATTAGTATATGAGACTTTCTTATTTGTAGCATAATGGGGTGTTTTCCCCTCTACCCTCTTTCAAATCCTACTAGGAGACATCTTTGGCTCGTAGTGATGAGACTCAAGGAGTAGGCTCCCCCACTCTAGTGAAGTCCACCATTTAGGAAAAAACACATAGATTTAAAATTTGTAACTAAATTACCAAAATTCAATTAATATAATAAAAATAATAAATTTAATACTAATTTTCATTACAATTTTTTTTTTTTAATTTCTAACTGGATTTTGGACCACACTAATAAAAAAAACAAACTATCTCAAAAAATTAAAATCAAATATTTATTCTAAGTAATATTTTACCACTTATATATAAATACACAACATGTATTAAATAAGATTCTATATTGTATTCTTTTATGTTTTAACTCTTCTTTTGGATCTAGACAATTTTGTCTAAATGTGGTATGAATCTTTTGGAAGTACAAGTTTGAGCTGTAAAGTTTGTGCAATTTAAAGGAAGAGTCTAATTAATAGAGGAAATGCCATTTTTCACTGCAATTTTTAGTTAAATTGTGATTTTTGTTGTTGTTTAAAATACATATTTGAATAACCATCTTATCTTGGTTTTTTCGAACTGGAGCTCCCACGCGCCCATGCTCAGCCATAGCTCCCATAGCCTTCTGCAGGCCCTCCGCCTGGTAGCCCCTGCTGTTGGGCCTTCTGGTTGCGCTCCTGGTATCCCCGCATTGGGGCTCTGCCTTCCCCTCTTTGCCAGTTCTGTTGCTGGCTCCTATTCTGTCCCATGCTCCTCATGGCTGGGAGCGACTCCTCCCAGCTGCATGACACTGATGAACAAGCTGTGATTTTCGCTTCATTAATCTCTGAAAATGGTGCCCCATGAATCAAACCCACAACATCCAAGTTTGTTAAAAAATTCGCTGATATCCGAGAAATTTCTTTACCTCCTAGTCTTCCAAGGAAAGCAACTATTTCTCTCGCTGAGAGAGGTTTGGTTGGTCAATTTACTGGACTGTGGCCCTCCCCTAGAGCTGTTCAGAAATGGGTGGAGCGTAACTGGAGCGTGAACATCCAAGGGAAAATTGCAATAAGATTTTGTGGCAGAGGATACTATACGTTCCTCTTTAAAACCAAAGAAAACCAGAACCTTATTTTCAGAAGCGGCCCTTACTTCATGGACTCAAGAGGCCTCTACTTGAATAAATGGTCCCCAGATTTCGATCTAGAAATGGATGTCCCTAATGCAGTTTCGGTCTGAGTCTGTTTGCCTCACCTCCCTCTCCATTGTTGGGGAGACGAATCAGTCAAAGCAATAGGAAATGTTGTTGGAAAATACATTGACATATGTGAACCAAAGGACAATATGCATGCCTGCGCCAGGATTTGCGTAGAAGTTGACTTGGGGAAGGGCCTCCCAGAAGCAATCAAGATCAAAGTGGACCAGTGGACTCATATTCAGCAGCTGGACTATGAGAAAATTTCGTTCAAATGTAAGGTATGCCATGAATACGGTCATTTTGCTAATAGATGTAGCAAACTAAAAGAAACTGAAACTACTGAGAATGCAGAAGCAAATGAAGACACATGGGAACAAGTCAAGAAAAAGAAAACAAACTCCAAACAATCAGGTCCAAAACCAAAGCAACCCCTGGAAAACACGCCTTCTACCTCCTCTCCCCCCCTCATCATGGCTCAGCCAATACCTTCATCATCAAACCCTTTTGAATCCTTGGAAGAAGAAGAACCTTCATCCCCTCGTTCTCCTTCTCAAGACAAAGTTGGGAGGAAGTCGAACAAAGAAATAAGAGATGAAACAACAACTAAAGAAATGGCCACAGGTACCCAACAACCAATGGATTCCTTTTTGGCCAAACAAAGAGGAAGCAGGGAAAAGCAGAAGGAGAAGAGCGGGGCTCACCAAAAAGCAAGTAATGATTTTGGTCTCTTGGAACAACAGGAGTTTGGGCTCCTCTCTTAAATCCAACGTAGCCCGAGACATCATTAGTCAAGAACAGCCAGATATCTTTTTGATCCAAGAGACCAAAATGTCTAACCAAGATTTTCAAAAATTAATGAAAAAATATAAAAGTTTTGAAGGAATAGCGACAGACTCAATGGATGCTTCAGGAGGCATAGGCACAATGTGGAACAAGAGGAAATGGGAGCTCACTAGTCAAAAATCAAATAACTGGTGGGTCAAAATTGATCTCAAAAACAAAATTACAAATGAAGAATTTACAGTGTTAAACATTTACGCTCCAAACCATTACAGGGACAAAGCATTTTGTTGGGACTCCATCAAAACAGAGGTGGAAGATTGCCAAAGAAGTAAGATGGTTTTGGGAGGCGGCCTCAATCTAATAAGGAACATTGAAGAAAAGATGGGAGAAAAATATATCAGTGACCCGTTAAGAGCTGCTCTAGAAGAAATAATAGAAGCCCATAAATTCATTGACATCTCTCCATGTAATGGGAAATTTACTTGGAGCAATAAAAGAGCCGGAACTCAAAATATCAAAGAAATACTAGACATGATATTAATTCATGAGAGTATAGCAGCAGGATTCTCATCCATAAAAAGCAAGATCATCCATGCCACAGCCTCTGACCACAAGCCAGTTGTTCTGATTCTAGACATACTAGAAAATTTTGGGCCAATCCCATTCAAATACAATAAAAATTGGGACAACAAGGAGGACTTTAGCAAGATCATTAAGGACAACTGGGAAATCGAAGTCCTTGGATCTCCTCATTTTGTATGGGAATCCAAATTAAAAAATTTAAGAGCAGCAATTAAAAAGTGGGCAAGAGAGAATGCAATAACAGAGAAAAACAAAAAAATCGAGCTGCATAGAAAGCTGGAAAACTGGAGCTAGGAAAAGGAAAACCAGCAAATAGCAGAGGAAGAACAAGTCCATGAAAAAGAAATTTTTATGGAATTGTATAGGCAGAACAGACAAGAGGAGGAGGAGCTGAGACAAAAATCGAGGTGCCTCTGGCTGAAAGCGGGAGATAAAAATACCTCCTTCTTTCATAACAACCTCAAGCTTAGAAGAGCTGGCAACCAAATAGATAGAATTATTGCTGGGGGGAAAGAAATAAATGAGCGGGAGGAAATCAAAGAAGTAGCCCACAATCATTTTAAATCCCTCTTATCAGCTGATGTCTAGCCTTTGGACAGCGCTGATTTCCTTCAACATCTTGACAACAAAATTAGTGGATAGCAAAATAGTGAGCTGGAGAAGGAGGTTTCTGAGGAAGAAATTAGAGAAGCAACGTGGAGTATGCATCCGGACAAAGCTCGCGGCCCAGATGGCTTCACTATAGCTTTTTACAAGACACATTGGGACATAATAAAGAAAGATTTTGTCAGGATGGTTAAAAACATTCTAAAAAAAAACAAGATGGGAGAAAACACAAAAAATTCTCATTTGGTGCTCATCCCCAAGGAGCCAAACCCCCTCTCTTTTGATCGTTTCACACCCATCTCTCTGTGTAATGCCTCCTATAAAATTGTCACAAAAATCCTAGCAAATAGGCTGAAAAAGCTCTTGCCCAGTCTCATTTCAGAGAATCAAGGAGGGTTCGTCCCAAAAAGACAGATAACAGATAATGTAATTCTTGTGCTGGAAGCCATCCATAGTAGTATACAAAGAAATGAAAAAGGCATGGTCATTAAACTTGATATGGAAAATGCCTTTGACAGGGTCAGTCATCAGTTTCTAGTGGCAGTACTTCAGAAGTTTGGAATCTCTAACAAATTCATCAACATAATAATGGAATGTATTTCAAATCCTTGGACAACCCCCCTGATCAATGGAAGGCCTAACTGCTACTTTTGCAATACCAGAGGTTTGAGACAAGGTTGTCCTCTCTCTCCTTTCCTATTTATCATTATGGTGGAAACTTTAAGTATACATATGGAAAATCAAAGGAAAAAAAGGGAGATAACTGGCATCAGCATAACGCGAGGTATAAAAGAAATCAATCACTCTCTCTTTGCCGATGATACACTCCTAATTGGAGGAGCTTCAAGTTTAATAACTTGGAGATTCAAGAAAATTTTAGAAACCTTTCTGGCTGTCTCAGGGGGTTTGCTCAACAATAAGAAGTGCAAAATCTATACTTGGAATGTCTCGCCTAAAGTTATGCAAAGGATTTCCCAAATTATGGACATCCTGGTCCAAAGGAACTAGAGCCATTTTTCCTACCTTGGTTTACCTTTGGCAAAGGAAGGGGTCAAGTCCGAGACTTGGAACAAACAGATAGAAAAGATGAGAGGGAAACTTCAAAGCTGGGGGCTGATGTGGTTAAATTTAGTGGGCAAAACCATCCTCATTAAAGCTCTTCTATCAGCTCTTCCCATTTATCAGTATGCTATAATATTGGCTCCTACCAGCATCCATAAACAAATGGAGCTAGTCATGAGAGGTTTCCTTTGGCAAGGAGGGAAGCAAGACACAAAAAAATTCAGTTTGGTTCGCTGGGAACAGGTGACCATTCCCTTTGAAAAAGGAGGCATATGCATCAGGATTCTAAGTTTAACAAATAAAGCAATGGGCTTCAAACTTGTTTGACGAATGTTAATCGAAAAAGGTCGCTGGTGGGTCAAGGCTCTTCTAAAGAAATTACCTCAATGGACAACACTCAAAGATTCTCTCTGATCTGATCACGGAAAGACCATGCACTCAAGCGTGGAGGCTCATCAAAAAGGTCATTCCTCAAATTAAAAATTACATTTCAAAGAGCCCTGGAAATGGAAAAGACACAGATCTATGGACTGACAGAATAATGGGATCGGAGCCTCGAATTCAATGTCAGTAGTATAGACCCTTGAAAAATTGGATGGATGCAAAAAGTATAAATTCTCTTCATGACATTTCTGTCTGGGATCAAAATAGCTGGTCCGCATGGAAGGACCTTCCTCTTCCAAATAACTTGAAAAATCAGTGGGTTGAATTGAAAACAACGCTGACTAGAGCCGCCCCAATAAATAAAACATCCCAAGAGAGCTTTGTTTGGGACCCAAACGAAGGAAAGTTTACAGTGAAAGCCGGGTATCAGTTCCTCCAACCCAGCAACAACCTTGAAAATTGGAACCTCTGTATAGCAGTTTGGAAGAATGAGTGTCTTCCAAAAATAATTTTTTTTGCTTGGACCCTTCTGAAGTAAAATCCTCACTGCTGAAAATCTCGGGAAAAAAGGGATTCAAGGGCCATCTATGTGTTGTTGATGTCGCAAGGAGGAGGAAAGCAACTAACATTTATTCTTAGATTGCTCCATTGCTCAACATTGTTGGCAACAAATTATAAGTCCATTGAAGTTGCCTTCAGAAAATTTTGATTAGCTCACAACTTTAAACAGGAATTGGGAGATATGCTACCCATATGCAAAACAAGGTATATATGCAATTATCCGAATCTGGAAATGCATCCCATCTGCACTCTATTGGCAAATATGGCTTTCTAGAAATAGTCGTATCTTCAAAAATCAAAAGCCAAATCCAACACTCATTCTGGCTAAAACTTGGGGGTTAGTAGCAGAAATGATCAGTGCTAATTCAGTGTATAAAGTCAACCAAAATAACTGGTAGAAAGAAGAGGAGGAATGGTACAATAAATTCCCTTTGGTGTGTTCAGTGAATAAACAACTGTTAGCTAAGTCAGGCGAAAGAAGTAAACGCTGGAAACTCAGGGGAAGCCAAAATGAAATAGAACAGTGGATCCAAAACCAAAAGACTTTCACTCTTCATTTCGATGGGGCCTCCAAAAACAACCCTGGTAAAGCAGGAGCTGGGGGAATTATCTTTGATCGGGAAGGGAAAGTCATCTCTACTTACGAATGGGGACTTGGCAATATGACAAATAACAAAGCGGAGGCTTACAGTTTGCTTCTTGGCACTTCCATTCTCAAAAATCTCCAAGCCAAAGACCCAGTTATAATAGACGACTCAGCGATAATCATCGCTGCTATGGAATCAGGGGGAGATTTTAAAAAACAGGGTCTCAATAGAATTAAACAAAGGATTGTGGAAAACACCAAACAGTTGGGAAACATCAAGTATAAACATGTCATGAGAATTTTTAACCATGAGGCCGACTAGCTAGCCAATAATGCAGTGAACCGGTCTATTGGACAGGTCAAAGACAACAATAGTATCTATGAAAAACCAAGCCCCTAATTTTCCATTCCCCTTGGTTGGGCATGAGTCACTGTGCTCCATTAGTCATTTCAACCAAATGATCGCAACCCCCCACAGTCAAAAGAACTGGATGACCTACCATCTCAGCACTGACAAAATCTTTGATCATCCCCTTAGATCAGAAAGGAAAATCTCTAGACCAAGAGATGATCCGCATTGGATGTCGGAGTCGGGAAAATCCCGCATGAAGGACATACAAAAATTTGGTATTAGTCAATCCAAAATCTGTAGAGTCTGCACAGGCAAAATTGGAAATGATGCCCGTGACAGGTGCAATCTCGAGAAGGGTGATCAGATTCATGAGGAAACGGTGAACGAGCGGGCTTATAAGCAGGTTGGGGTTCGTTGGTTTCATCAGGAAATCAGTGTTTGTGACAACAAGTTTGGAGATCGCAGTTTGCTCGTTAAAGAATCGGGTTCTTGCTGCTTCCTTAATAGGCAGCTAGCAGTGTGCAAAAGGTGTTGCAGTGGTCTCAGTTGGAGATTCATTTCCTCTTCTGCTAGCCAAAAGAGGTATTGTTTTCGTCTGTTGCTATATCAATCTTTTTTTCACTAACTCCTGGCATGTTTTTGTGGACCAGACTCTCTCAAGTTTCGTGGTTATCGTTTTTCTCTCGCTGGTCCCTTCTTCGCTATGTTTTTAGTCTCCCGCACTCCTCGCCTACTTCTCTTTCTCTGTAACGCTTGCAGTCTTCGTCCCCTTATTCTCTTAGCCTAATCCTGGTGGTTTCTCCTTCCTCTCCGTCATCATTCTCCCCTTCAGTTCCCTGCTTCAATCAGATTTCGGAGCTCTATTGCATAACAAGACTTCCCGGGATTACTCTAGAGTCCATAATACCTGGAAATGCCTACTATCAACTCACATAATCTCTGCTTTCCACCCTTCTCCCTCCCGGAGTCTACTGATCAAGCTCCGAATCAAGCTTAAAGAGTCAATCAAACTCACTTCAACAATATCTGAAAATCCCTTGGACCGTATTGAGACCAATCGCAGTTGTGCTCTCTGTAAGGCGCACTGCTTTATGATAGCTCGATTCATAAAATATTTCAACGAACTCAAAGTAGAAGTGTAGTCCGAGAACAAGTCAAAGAAAAAAATTTGAAAAATAGAAAGCTGAAATAGAAGGACTTAAAGAGAAGTGCAACCATTTAGAAGAAGTTGTTAGCTATATAAGGACGCTGAATCAAAGTGTGCAAGGTGAAATATCCACCAAGCACAGTGATAAGAAAGATCAGCGCCGAGATGACTCAGTCAACCAATTATGATGTTAACTCTCCATGCATTGTAAATACTGTTTTCTTTTAGGTAAGTTCCTATGGCAATATAGCCTTTATGTCTTTCAAAATTTAAGAAACAAGAGCAGTGAATTGGATTTCAAGACTGCGTGCCCATTTGACACCAATTCTACTGTAATATCTCAGGCATATGTAATGGGACTCTGTCCCTCTTTCAAAGTTTTTTAATATATAAGTACCCGATCTTGTTAAAAAAAAAGAAAAAGACGTTTTTGAATGCATAAATAGATTTAACACCCTAAAAAAACACCCACAACACTTGAATTTTAAACATAAAACAACTTAAATTGTAAGTTTTTAAAGATTTTTATTAATATTGATTTGAAAAAATTCTCAAAAATAATTTTATCAGTTACTTAAACAACACTCAATCTAAATAATTAAAATTCTTTAACACACTTTATTTATTTATAAATTCAAAAATATATTTAAAAAAAACGCTCCACTTTCGGTTAAAATAGGACGATTTTTAAAAAATTACCCAACTGTAGAGTGAAAATGGGCGAGGACGCATTTAGCCGATTCCGGAATTACAGCCGAGCTTTGTTTTGTATTTAAGTATGATGTGACGGCAATTTTGCATTGATTTGACAGCATCGTACTCTTCTTGGTGCTGCTTTATGAACACGTTTACATTGAGCTCTCAGTGTGATGAGATCCACAGTATTATTACTGCAACTTCTACGGCGTTTGCGTGCTTACTATTATTAATTTTTGTATGCGCCCGCCAGTTGGCAAGCATGATAGCGAACTCAACTGTTTGTGTGTCAACAGTCGATGCTGCAGCATTTATTCGCACGGACGGAATCATGAAACCTGATAAGAAAAATCCGTTCCATATTTCCATCAACCACTAATTATCCCTTGGAAGTGCTTCTTTGAATGAGCGGTACATAATGCCAAGTGTTCTCTGGAATTCACAATTCATACCCACAACTTTTAATTGGTTGGTGACCGAGTCATAATGGAGCCGTTTAAATCTTAGCTACTTTCCGTTGAGTTGTTGGAAATTCTGGATGTGGGGATTTCATTGATTTTAATAATCTACTTTCAAAATTGGAAAATTTTTAAGAACAGTTATATATAGATTGCGGATAATGATAAAATTCTCGATTATACTAATTTTTTTATTAAATTTAAATAGGGGTTATTTATTTCAAGATGATTTTTTTAATAATATATAAAATAAGAAGCTTAGTTTATGAGATGTTTTTTTTAGATTTTTGGTGATGGGTTATTTAAATTGTATTTTTAAAAGTATAAATGGATTATGAGTTTTGAAAAATTTATATGGTATAGTGTTGGAATTTTAAAATAGACTTATTCATCAAATTTGAAAGTTTTTATACTTTTTTTTCCGTTTTCAAGGAAAGATTTGGACGGTTTTGTAAAATTTTAAGTTGTATTTGATGAACAAATTATTTAGCAATTTTTTTTTATCAGATTCCATCTCTGTTCTCTGTGTGGCACTTGGATTGTGCAACCTCAATAGCTTAAAATTACAATTTTCACAATTTTAATTAGATTTAGCGATTTAAAAATATGTTTATTAACTCATTAGATTATTCCAATGATAAAAAATCTAACCTATCTTAAAATTTAAATACAATGAGGACAATTATAATTACATCCCAGGCCTAAATTGTTTTTTCAATAAAATGAAGTTGTTTAAGATTACTTTACTAATAAGGCCTTAGTCTTTGATCATTGACTTCCAAGTGGTGACATTTATATCTTACTTTGTGGCCTTTAACTTGGGAAACATATCGATAAAGAGATTTTAAAGACTAATCATGTATGTATTTCTAATTATATCATTAGAAAACATAGATAAACAAAGTAGTATAAAACTAGAGTTTAGTACAATGTTAGCTAATTTTGTAATGGTTTATGTGTAGTCCCTTATATTTCTTTTCTATCTTCTTACTCCAACTTTTAAATTTTTAGAGTCGTAAGTGGTTTTATGCCTTTCATTAAAGCCTTTAACAAGCCATTGCACCTCCATTTGCTTTTGAATAGGAAAGTTTGGCACTATCTTATTGCTCATTTGCAATCTCTCTTTCTCCCTTGGTTGTCTCTTATGCTCTTCTATATTCACTTGTCATGCTTTGATTCCCCCTATCTACATTACACCCTATAGAACATAGGTACTATCATGTTACACCTTCTACAAGTGAACATGCAAATTAGTTGGTCTAAGCACACTATTCTTTTCATGACTAATAATATTATAAGCACTCCTCGCTTGGTTGTACATTGATTCTCTATATTCACTCATGTACTTGGTTGTACATTGACTCTCTATATTTACAAGGAAAATTTTGAGGATGGAGTTTTATCTTGAAATTTAGAAATATTGGAGAATATTATTAGTCTCAAATATGCAAATTGTAATTTTTTTCTATTTAAAAAATATATATTCAAATTTCTAATGAATTTTATATTAATTCTATATAGATTTTGGTTATTTTTAAGAAAAATAATTTTATATTATAAATTTTGGGCCAATATTTTTTTAGAAGAATAGAAATTGATTGATTTTTTTTGGAAAGACATGAAAAATTAACATATTCGCAAATATTAACTCCTAAAATTTTCTCTACTCCCTAACCACTTATTTATGGAAAGTTTTCATATACTAGAGTGGCGAAACAATTTTTTTTAAGATGACAAAATTTATCATAACTTAAAATTTGATGATGATGATGATTAAAATACACTAAAACTAATATAGTCTATTCTACTTGAGATTCTTTAATATTTTATTTCTACTATCAAATAAAATAAAATATTTTTTAATCAATATTAATAAATCAGAAAATTTGGTAATGGTAAAAATTTGAAAAATGAAAACGAATATGCCAAAGATAATATAATGACATAGTGTGAATAAATCCCATAACTTCATTTAAGGAGAAATTTTTTTATTAGTGGATTTTTCATGTTTTAAGATTAAATTTATGACATTGAATGGTCAACCGACCATAAAGACATCCGTGGCTGAGTCACAACGTTATTAACCATAAATGTTTTTATCATTTTTTAAAATGAATTGCAAAGAGAGTGAGGGGATGAAAGGCTTTTGAATGATTTCCAGTTGAGGTTCAATGTAAATGAAACCATTGAATTTTGTCATTTCTATATTGATCCAGATGTGGCAACGCTCCAAATGCACTCGATTACGCTGATGTGTATAGGAAAGGGCGCGGCGGGGTTGGTATTGGAATCCAGCTCATCATGATAGTAATAACAATAGCCAGCCGGCGAGGGCGAACGGCTCCTGCTTACGTGTCCAGGGAAATCCGCCTGCACAGACGTAACTGCCCAACTGCTTCCTCCAGTTAAAGTAATCGGGCAATTAAATACGCAGCTCAACACCAAGTTGCTTAGAAAGTCGGTCAACGGGAAAGAGTGCAAAATCTTTCACGTGATATTCCGCCAGCCTGTGTCCTGAAAAGGTGGGCCCTCACCACCTTGGCTCGAAAACAAACGAACCCAAAGGACCCTGGGGACGCTGAATGAATGAATCCGATCCCCACCCCGCCCAGCTCATGCTTCACCTGCCGGGAGTTGGAGCCCGTTAACGCCGGTTAGATAAGATGAGCTTAACCGCCGTCTCGTTGACAATCGAGTTTTACGAAATTAATGCGAAAATAAAGAAAGAATGAGCTGTTGTGGGGGAATTCAGGGATGGGAATGGCGTGGTGTTTTGTTTGTTTGTTGGTTAGTTGGTGTGTCAGTTGATGCCAGCCTGGTTTGTCGCCTCTCCTGCCTTATCCTCACGTGTCATAAATGCCTCCGGTTTAACTAATCCTTTCTTTCTTTCTTTCTTTCTTTTTTTTCCGGCAATTGTTTGTACACGTCCCGTCACAGCCCACTGGGCAGATGAGGTAAATTCCAGAGATTATTTTTCGTTGAGTGTGGTTAAAATACCAATGTACTACTGACTAGTCAGACTGTGGTGACTGGTCAGACTTACAGCCCACGATTAAGTGTCACACACAATCTCTACGTGAGTCCGAAATAAAATAATAATATAAGCCAGTAGAGTTTTGACTTTTTTAACACGAGTTAAACGGAAATGGCAGCCCTCTTTTTCCCACTTTCCCGGATTCAGACCCTTTTTTCAGCTGCCCTGCCATTTAATCCTCTTCTCATTTGTTTATTCACGGAGCGCGGCCACGGATGAAAAGAATCGGAAATCAACCGTTATTGGGCGACAAAGAATTGTTATAAATGTTAACACGTGCAACGGTCCAACACAGTGCCCGGTTCCCGTCAATTGCAGGGGAATTATTAGCTGGCCATTCTCTAATTCGCCGACATATTTTTAAACGCAGAGGCATAGGAATGGGCATAAGTAAAATAAAGATGTCTGCCTTTTTATACTTTTAAACGCTGAGAACTTCTGTTAATTTGTAGACAGAGGAGTCAGTCTGTCGCTTGACATCGCCAATGTCGTATATATTTGGAATTCTTCGTTTTCTAATATTCGACGCCGGGGAGTATTTTCCGGTAGGTTGCAAAACTTCCCCTCACTTTCACGGCGGGCGCCCGTGTGTGTAAATTCAATTTGAATCGCATATTTTTGTGTCTACGAACAAACCTACCCATCAGGTCGGGGCCGGTCGGGATATACCGGCAATGTTAATTAAGGATTTTTTGGTACAGATGGCATCATGTTAACCGTTAATTGAAAGTCAAGAGTATCTGCATTTTAAGTCAAAAAAACGGGTAGAGGTACAGATAGAGAAGACAGTTCATTAATGAGATCGCCCTTTGTAACTGAACCACAGGTGTGGAACTTTGGTTCGCGTTGCGATTAACATTGGCATCTGGCATGGAAGATAAAGGAGGGAGGGTTGGATAATTTTCAATAGTTTTTGTCTTTTTCGATTTCCTTACTTAAATTTATTGAAATTGTTAGTAATTATTCTTAGTGGATCGTGTAATATATGTATTTTCTTTTTCATTTACGATCTGATTTTTTTAAATATTAATCGAATTTTCCATTTTTAAGTGGTTGATTAATATTTTCTTTAATTTCTTTTTAAGTAGGTTGAATAATAAATTTTGGAAAATTGTAATTTCAAAAGCTGTAACTATTATCACGTATATTTTTTTATAGAAATGAATTCATACCATTAAAAAAACAAATTATTTACCAAATCATTCCAGTGAAAATATTTTATTTTAACTTTATGAAAGAAGATATAAGAGTGAAATTTGATTCTTTTAATAAAAGAAAGAGATAAGAGTGGAATTTGATTCTTTTAATAAGTAAATTTAATATATTTGTTAATTTATTTTCTATAAAAAAATTTTTATTATTAATTTTTTTTATAATCATAATTATTTTAAAAAATAGTTATTTTAAAAATAATTTTTTTTTATTATTAATATATAGATTTTATAGTCATTAGCACATATAGTCATTATTATTGCTAGCACATACAGTCTACGGGTTAGTTTTAAAGTTATTTAATAGGGTCCAAAAGCAATTTTAGAAAAATAGGTCAAAAGTATTTTTTGATTTTACTTATAACAATATTACAATTATTCTAATTAATCAAATTAAAATAGAATTTTAAATGGAAAATAAATAAAAAAGAAATTGAATTCATTGGTTTTTTTTTTAAATAATAAAAAGTTTTGTTTTAGATATCATTTTTTGGGATTCAACTGCTTTAAGTAAGTCATTCATCTATGACTATTTCCATGAGAGATAATTCTTATAATTTTTTAATAGTCCACTTAGCACTATTATTAAAATATCCTTTATACTATTCTTTTAAAATATCATTAAAGTGTCCTCCATAAAATAGTATCACAATTTTTAGATAAAAAATAATATCACAATACTCTTGATAAACTCATATAAATGAAAATTTGATTCCATAACTATATCTTTTTTCTTTACTAAAATTCAATTCTAAGTTAACCAAAATTCCTTTTTTTTTTTTAACCATAATTTAACCAAAATTTTGGTTAGAATTTGTTATTAAATGATTTAATTAAAATCTGTAATTTTTGATTATATATTTTAATTAAAATAGATTTAAATATTTATAATTGAATTGAAATATATTTTTTCAAAATTTTAAATATTAAAGAAATAATAATAATATTAAAATGATTTTTTTAGTTTTAAGTATAAAAATTAGAATCATATTCATTTCTAATTGTGTAGTATATAATGTTACAAGTATATTTTCATTTTGGATTGTGTAGTTATTTATGTTACAAGTATATTTTTATGGAGATAAAATAAATATTTACATTAATATTTTTTATATGGTTTAATAATTAATTAATTTTAAAAAAATTAATAAAAATATTTTATTTAGCAGAAATTTTATATAAACACTATAGTGTAAACTTGTTATGAATAATTTATTCAATTCGTATATAATACTGATATTTATTACTTGAGTAAATTTGTTATGAATACTTTATTCAATTTGTATATAATGCTTATATTTACATTACTTTAATGCAAATTTGTCGTGCATAGCATATTTAACTTTTAACTGGTATATAATGCCAATATTTATATCACTATAGTGAATAGTTCATTTTCAATACAATTCAAATAAACAAGAAAAACCAATTTTTTCCCTTTCAAATTATATAAATTTGTTAATTAGTTAAAAATGCAGATTTTTACGAATAGTCTATTTCAGTACCATCTTAAAAAAAATCCTTTGACTTTGAAATCTAAAAATTACATATTTTAAAAATTAATATTACATTATTTTACCGTTAAAGAGGAATATTGAATATCTATCTATATATATATATATATAGAATCTTTTAAACTTTTATTATAATAAATATATATTTCCAGAAATTAAACTTTTATGTTGTTATATACAATGAGTATATAATTGTTGTTGAATATAACATATACAATGAATATATACTTATTGTCCAATATAACATTTACAATGTGTATATACTTGTCGTTGAATATAACATATACAATGAGTATATACTTGACGTTGAAGATAACATATACAATGGGTATATACTTGTTTAATAAGGTGAGGCGGTATTCAAGGGGGTGCGCAGGGGTTTGAGATAATTAGAAGAGACAGCGGTTTTGGGTGGGGGTGAGATAGGGAGGACGGAGTGAGTCGTTGGGATTGGAATCGAGTGGGGTCTGTGTATATCGTTGGGATTGGAATCGAGTGGGGTCTGTGTATATATATATATATATACATACGTACCTATATATAAAAATAATGAATTATGATGATGATAATGAGAGAGAGAATGCATGGCAGCTGATCCCAACTGTCTCTCCCTCTCCACCGGGTAGGTCGTTGGTTGGTTTCGTTTCCTCCTTTCTCCTCTCCTCTAGGCTATTTTCATATTCTTTCTCCCCCACCCCACGGTTGGTCGTCAATAATAATAACATTGCTCGCTCCTTAGCTCGCAAGGTTGGGCCGCCCCGACTTTCCTTCTCTTGGCCAGCTTTGCATATAAAAACCATTTCTCATTGGTCTGTGTATATAGTTCTCAGACAGTCGGCATAATCAAAATCAATCCCCTGGAGATTGGTGGAGCAGAAGCTTTGCAGCAGCTGCTGCCGTTGAAGCGGAAGCAGTCATTGTTTGTCGGGTCAAGACTGTATTATTATTTCCAGAGGAGGAACATCTGTGATTTGTTATCAATGTGGGATTGAAATTATAGTGCAGAGGGGAACTGGTAGTGTCGTCATATTTGGTATTGTTTTTGGGGAAAAAATAGGGCGGGGGAAAATGGCTGTGGGGAACACAAAGGCGCCGGGATCAGAGAGCAGTGGGTGTGGAGAGAGGGGGCAGAGAATCAAGGGGCCATGGAGCCCAGAAGAGGACGCAGCTCTCCAGAAGCTGGTGGAGAAGCTGGGTCCTCGCAACTGGTCCCTCATAAGCAAGGGCATTCCTGGCCGATCTGGGAAATCATGCCGCCTGCGGTGGTGCAATCAGCTCAGCCCGCAAGTGCAGCACCGCCCCTTCTCCCCCGAGGAGGACAGAATGATCATGGAAGCCCACTCCATGCACGGCAACAAATGGGCCACCATCGCCCGAATCCTGCCCGGCCGAACCGACAACGCTATCAAAAACCACTGGAATTCTACCCTCAGGCGCAAATGCCTCGCCGAGAAGGACAGCAGCGGCGGAGGTCCCCCCTCCACCTCCGCTCCCGTCCCCACATTCGCCATGGGAGGAGAGAAGCGAAGCAGCGCCGATCTACTGTCAAATGATGACGGGGGAAGCGCTCAGGAGGATCAAGATCAAGATCAGGATCAGGATCAGGATCAGGACGGGAATATGGAAGTGGAATCGCAGAGATTCAAGAGGAGGCTCAACTACAGTCCCGAGTCTCCAGCTAACTCTCATACCAATACCAACACCACCAACAGTCCCCCAGTTTCCACAGCCCAACAACAAATCCACCGCCCGCTACCCCTGCAATCCGCCTTCAAATCTTACAGCAACAATCTGGATCCTCCAACGTTACTATCTCTATCCTTGCCTGGCTCTGGCATGAAGGAAGAAGATTCCAAAACTGATGACAGAAATCAGAATTCAGCCCCAAAGAATCAGCTGCAGCAGAATGTTGAGCTCAATGGATTTGCAGGTACCCAAACCCAGACACAGCAGCTTCAATACACATTCATTCCTCCCTACTTTCAGCAGCCAGTGATGACACCTACAAGCACAAATGGCTACTTGAAAACAGATGATGCCATGGTCATGATGTCAGAGGCTGTGAAGATGGCAGTAGGGCAGGCAGTTTCATTGGTTTTTCAGGCCTCTCAAGCTCAATGTGGGAGTTTAGGCGCAGTTGAAAGAAGCGGGGTTAGTGCTAGCGGAGGACTCCTGGATATCATGAGAGAAATGATTGCCAAGGAGGTTAAGAACTACATGGCGATGTCACAGCCGAATCAGTGCAATCAGACCGGTGGCCTTAATTGCGCAATGGATTCCTCTCTTCCAAGGAAAGTATAAGAAATTCAACTCAAAACATAACTGTGATGGCTTAAGGACCATAATTCATTCTATCAGGCGAAATCAAAGAAATGCTTGTGGATGCAAGCCCACACAAAGCATAGAAGAAGAAATTATGATGAACTATATAAACTGTCTCCGAATATATAGTTCCAGCGTTTTTGGGATTGAGAAGCTCTGGTGTAGTAGAACACTATTGGAATAATGAAATTTTTTGGACAAGTCCTAATTCATCAGCTTGTGAACAAAATCCATCGCCCACAAAGGCCTGGTGTGGGTATTGCGTTAGGGCTTTATGATGTTGCAGATAAGGCTTTTGTTTCTTCATTTTAGGTGTATAAAATATTTGGTAGCAATGATATTCACTGAAGAGCATTTCCATTTCCTTTGTTAATGAATCAGTAAGTAATTTTGTCTCACATCTTCCTTGGCTGCTGCACCATTGGAGTCTGTATATGGTTGCATTCTGCAAGCCTTTATCAATATCTCCATGCTGCCCATTCAAATGCTTGAATGTTGTATGACTTTTGTTAATCTAAATCCCACTTGGTATATAAAATTTTTAGTCGTCCTTGGCCACGGCGAGAGGGTCAGTTGCAAATAAGTATGGAGAAATGTTTAGATTCACCAGCTCAAAATCAAAATCTGAAGAACTTTTGTTGTGGACCACGGAGGTTACCAGGGATAGATTGGGTCTAGCATTCAGGATTATAATTTTAATCGCCTACCCTCCGTTCAGTGTCATTTCTTTTGGGTGTTCCATTAGAATCCATGTAATTCAATGTACAATATCTGGAGCATTCAAATAGCCTGTCCTTTGGGAAAAGCCCACCTTTACTTCGATGCATTCAATGCTTTCTTAAATATAAAAAGTGTAACTAGTGGCAGCCAGTGTGTAAAATTTCGGATCAATTTCGCACTGAATTTTGGGGATTGCAGGTTCCTGCTAATATTCATAAGTTTCTAATATGCATGCCTAGCTATAGTAGATTAGGGTTGAAAGAAGGCACCCATCTAGTCTTTTCTTTTTTCTCTAGATTAAGGACTGAACTGACCTTGCATGATAGAAAATCGGAACTTATTATTCGCTAGGAACAGTGCTTACTTTTCTTAATTTAGAAGTTTTTCAAGGCAAATAGGTTTTAAGTTTCTAATGTGTACGGCTCATAATCGTAAGTCCTGAATCCCAACCGTGACATATTGGCAAGGCCAATACCTCTTCATCAGGTTCAGAATCTCAGCCAAGTCTAGTCTGAACTAGATTTGGTTGCTTTTTTCTGTGGTCTTAAAATTTTACAGGCAAATTACCAACCTAAACTGGATTCGAATGAGTTTGTTTCGTGAACATAGCATTTTCATTTATGAATTTGGTAATTAGTACTGTTGCATTCTAGACAGAAGTATATCCATGCGAGTACTGGAAAAGAAGAATCAATGAGATTGGATTTTAATGACAAGTAACCTATACCAGCTTTAGGTGAAAAGGACAAGGAGACTCATTGAGGCAATTCAAACAACCATTTACATTTGATGACATGCCAATTCCCAATCTGAAACCCATGTCAGCCTGACAATATAGTAAATGGCTTCAGCCTGGATGCATATTCCAGGATGATATAATGCCTCTAGAGCTGGCTAACTCTTGCAAATTTCCCAATTGAATATCCCTTTTTGCAGGTCAATATATTATAATAGGTGTTGGCATGGCATGCTGTTCAAAGAAACAATGAGTTCAGGCATCATGTCTGGAGGCTTTAAGTTTTATGGGAGGATTTATGTATAGACCTGTTGAAGTTTTATGGGAGGATTTATGAATAGACCTGAAAATTTTTGCCCCACTTCATAAGAGTTAAGAGTTGAATTCGCAAACGTTAATTTTGATAATGGGTAGGAATGCTCATATCTACATCTCAATGGATATCCTGAGAAACTCTTTTGACTGGGCTTCATGTCTACTCAGTTCTGTAAAGGAAATATTCTTCAAATGCCTCTGGTACCTGAATGATAAGATCTTTATAAAGCTTAGAGTCAGTGCCTCATTACAGAGCAGGCTGGTCAAAATATATATTGTCTACAACCTAACTGCATTTCCATTACTTAAAAGCCACAAAGAGCATATGGGCATTGAGAATTTTGGATTCCTTGACATTGAAGAGGCTACATCTCAAGCTAATGCAAAACCATGTGCAGATTTCAGGTATGCTCTTTTTATTAGCAAGGAGTGTTTTAACGGTATATATAGTTAGGTGGGTTACCTAAAGATCTCATTTTTGTTTCATAATAAGAAAATGTAATAAATTATCGAATATTTACCATATCCAATTGCATAAAAGTGTACATGATTTTTTTCATAGAACCAAAATGTAAATTCAATTCTAACATCAATTCAAAGTTATAAGTTAGGTGGGTTATCTAAAGATCTCATTTTTGTTGCATAATAAAATAATTAATAAATTATCAAATATTTACCGTATCCAATTGCATAAAAGTGTACGTGATTTTTTTTATAGAACCAAAATGTAAATTCAATTCTAACGCTAATAAATATAATTCAAAGTGATTTGTAAAATTTAAACTAAATTCTATAAAATTGATAAGAAAAAGATAATAAAGTATTGATTTAAGAAAAATGTAAAAAAGTCTTAATTTTCTGCCACATCAATTTGCATATAAAAATGTATATAAAGGAAATTTATAGAAACAGAAGGTAGGTTCAGTTCTAGCTCTGATAATATTTAACACTGATAAAAAGTCACTGTCCAACATGTCAAAGCACATGCCAAACTTATCAGTATAGAGTGTTACTATTATTAGATATGAAGGTTGCTTTTCATATAACACCTATTGATACTTTAATTACATTATTAAATTTCATCCAATTTTAGTCATCCATCTTGACATGTGGATTATAGCTATTTTTTTATTGAATTCTCATGCGATCATAGCTATTTTTTTTAATTGATTTCTTATGTAAAATAGTTAGATTTTTCTTTCAAAATAGAAAAATACTGATTTAGTTTTTATTGATATAATTTCAAAATTTGAAGTATATATATATTATTATGTATAAAGAAAACTACCATGTTGCAATATTTTAAATGGTGATTTCCTCTCTTGCTAAATGTCTTTGAGACTAGAGTTGTTAACCTATTTCCATAAATCTAAGGAAAACAAGCTCCTAGCAAATAAAAATGGTTTTAAGTCATGCTCTATAACTAAAAGAGGGTTTTTAACATAATTATTATCCACAAGATGCCCAAAATAAATATTTCAAACTTCCATCCTTAGAGTTATAATAAAAGGGTCACATGCTTTTAAATAACATCGAACTTTAATCCTATAAATAAAAACAAATAATTGTAATTTAACCTTACACTAGCACAACCATATAAATTAAATGGCATTTGAAATGCTAATATGCATCAAAATAGGGTTCATGATACATTTGAGATTGCCAAAGAAAAAATTATATTTTAACATTATTTTAAATTATTCTTATTAATTATAAAAAGAATTAATATATGAAATAAACTTATATACATTAAAAAATCAAGTAATAAGAATTTTAACTATGGATTATCTCTGCATCACTAGGGTTATTATTAACCTGTAGATATGCTTTGTTATGATTTGTCCCGTCTGTGATCTGTTGTTGTAATATTCTAAATGCATGTCACATGAAAAAAATATTGAGATGCTTTCACAATTCACTAGGAGAAAACCATATCACTTACAATCCATTTCACACTTTGCAGGAATGTAAAGAGCACAATTCTTAATCTAAATTGCAAGAAAGAATTCAGACTTGTAGAAAGTAAATAACACAAGTATCAAAAGTGACTTGCTCTAATATTAAGGCGGTCATGGTGGTTGTCATAGAAATGTAGTTGTACGTGCAATGTAATGCAATAGATCACAAATGATCAAACCACACTTTGTTCATAAGGGAAATAGGATTCGCTGTAGAATTACCAAACAAATTGTTGTATAAATCTCATGAAAATGATTAGTTCATAATTAATAACAATGATGAGTTGCAAAAAACAACCTATGATGCATGTGACACCCCTTTCATTACCCTAAATTGTTGTATAAATCTTAAGAAAATAATTAGTTCATAATTTATAACAAACAATCTACAATACATTTGAGGCCCCTGTTCATTACCACAAATTTTGTAATGTAATTAAGAATATCTAATTTTGTGGTGCCAACATTAGTGGTACGATCTCAAACTCTTTTATATGATATAATATTTATTTTTTTTGATAAAAATGATAGAGTTGAAAAAAGCGGACAACCAACATATAAAATGCCTTGGGGCGGGGGAGGGAGGAGTGGGGGAGGGGGAACTCGACTTAAGAGGATAAATATACCTTGGGTGAATATTTCTTTTTTATGTGATGGGTAGTCTTACCAAGAAGTTGAAAGGTTGAGAAGATGAGGGGTTAAGGCGTGATTATATAAATAAGAGGAAGGAGCAATCAAGGGGTTCTTCTTCTTGGTTCTTAAGCTTCTAGTTTTTGTCTCTTCTATTACTCTCTCATACATCTCCCTTTCTCACTTAGAAAATTCGAATTAGCAAAAGGATTGGTGATAGAACTAAGAGAGGTTTAGACCTTATCACTGGTTAAGCACTGTGAGTAACAACTTATGCAACATGAAATGAATGTGTTGCGGTGTTTTTTCTTTGGACTAGATGGCTCCGAGGATTGGGAATGGTCCTAGTTATGTGTGGCACATAGAGCATTGAAGATGGGAGGGTCAAGGGATTGCAAAGATCAGAGAAGGGATCCCTTGTGTTGTGCAGGCCTACATGGTATTTTTGTGAATGTGAGCTTGGTCAAAGATGGAAAGGCTTGATCAATTAGTTTTCTTGTGTGTGTGAAGGAGAATGACATTCACTTATGGTGTTAAATCTGGTTTGAATATGAGTGTGTAGAATACCCCTGAGTTAAGTTCTCCTCAAAGGCATCAAGATTTGGCACGGGGTGGCCAACTATGAGAAAAACTACAACATAACTGAGCCTATGGTTGGGTGGAGAGTGACTCAACTTTCGTCAGTTCTGGATTGAAAAATATTTGACTCAAGATAAGTATCTCTTATGCATGGTTATTTAATTTCTCTTTTCAACAAGTTTATGTGTACATGCATTTACCCTTCAATAAATTCATCATGGCTGTAGTTGCTATACTAATTGGTTGTATATTTTTATGTGTTAAATTTTGTAATAGCACTGGTTGAGGAAGATAGACTTCTCAAATTCTCTTTTAAATAGGCCATGTTGGAATTTTTGCTATAACTTTTCTTCTAGGAAGTTCTAGAAGATGAAACTTGGACCATAGTGAGGGGAAATCCTGTTAATCCTCTGGTCCAATTTTTAGATCTTAGGTTGCATAATTTTAGAAAATTAGATCAGAGGAAGTTGGGCTTCTTAGATGCATCTTTAAATAGGCCATGTTGGAATTTCTTCTATAACTTTTCTTCAGGGAGGTTCTGAAAGTTGAAAATTGGACCATAGTGAGGGGAAATCCCACTAATCATTTGATCCAACTTTTATATCTCGGGTCATGAAATTTTAGGAGATATGATCAAAGAAATTCAAACTTCCTGGATGCTCCTAAAATCATGCATCAAAAAGGTCATGTTAGAATTTCCTATATAAATTTTTCTTTTAGGATGTTCCACATGCTGAAATAGGAACATAGTAATGGGAAATTCCATTGATTATTTGGTCCAACTTTCAGATCTTGGGTCACAAAAGTTTAGGAGATATGATTAGAGGAAGTCGAGCTTCCTAGATGCTCTTGAAATCATGCATCATGTAGGTCATGCTGGGACTTATCTTATAATTGTTCTTCTAGGAGGTTCTAGAAGTTGAATATTGGACCATAGTAAGGGGAAATCCCATTGATAATTTGCTTTAATTTTTAGAACTTGGATTGCTATGATTTAGGAGATATGCCCTGAGGAAGTTTCTATATTAGTTTGCATGCCAAGTGTTTGAAGAAATGCATAAATAGTTTAATGATTCATTGCATACAAATTATTTGATGAAATGCCCCAATGAAAATGTTGTTTTGTGGATGGAGATAGTATTTTTGCATGTTGGCATTTTTATGTACTTTTGTAGCTGATCTATTCCTATTTGCATGCAAAACATTTCAAGAACTGTGTTAAAGTTGTTTTATTATAATTTGCACACAAATTTATTTGATAAATTACCTCAAAGACAAATCAAAAGTTGCACGATTGAGTGCTATATTTTAGTTATTATGTTACAAGTGGAATCGGAGCAATGTTTCTTATTTGATTTCATACAAAATTTTTGACAAAATGTATTCAAGGAAAAAACGACTTAAATGGTTGTATACAAAGTATTTGAATAAATGTTTATATGTAAAGTGTTTGAAAAAATGTATGAGAGATGAAAATCAAGCTTTTGCAAGTGTGGTTAGGATAAACTTAGTAGGGGTATCTACAAAAGTGGTATTAGAGATGATTGTTGAGCTTGTGAAGAAGAAAAAAATTGATACTTGTATCCTTAATCAAGCATTAAGGTATCGTGTATGTTACAAGTGGTATCATAGCTTATTGCCAAGCTAGTAAAAAACAAAAAGAAATTTTTAGGTACCCCATAACCTTTGTAAGTCAATGAGGGAACTAGGTATGCTACAAGTGGTATCAGAGCTAAGGTTCAAGACTAAAATTTGATGGGCTCGAGTATAGGAAATAATTTATTTTTTTAATTAATATCTATTCATGCATGTGTATTTATGTGGAATTATTTTGTTGTATATATGGATACATTGATGTTACTTGAAGACTGACTTGAGTTTGATGCAACATGATAAAAATGTAGGATGCTGACTTAGATTCTATAGAGAAAGCAAATAACATTGCAAAATCTTATGGTCGAGTGATGCAACCATAACTATGAGGGGGAATCTCTTAACTTACCTCTTTATAGTTTTAATATTTTTCTTTAATGCCTTGAGAAGTTGTCACATGCTGACGAATAATAGCACATGCATGATAAAAATGCAATAAATGAAATAGTTCAAAGATGCATGTCCATTGAATAGATATTATATAATGATATGCTAGATTCACGAAGATATGTTAGCTACATACAATAATGGATGTGCATGCATAAGACTTAGAATAGTCTATTGACATATCATCATTGAGATGACTAATAGTGATTAATTATGAATATGTAACTAGGAATAGCTTTACATGATTGGAAAGATGAACATGTAGTCTTGTGGAATCAAGGCTATGGAAGATAAGGTGCTGATGATAGAATGGTACAAGTGGCACCTATGCATGTTGTGACAATGTTATGAGTGCACTTATCCTTGGGTTTCCTTATGGAAGGATGGAGTCCTTGAGGGAGGAGTGTATGGACAAATGTTTGTGTGTGGTTCTAGAGAGTACTTGAAGATAGATGAAACTCCTCTATACCATAGGGCTATGAGTCATCCTCGACCAACCCAAGTTGGAAACCATGAAAGGGTAGTAGCATATCTCGAGGGACTGTTGTGATAAGAGAAAGGGGTGCACTACCTTGGGTCAAGTTGGATGATGGGGGGGTGTGAAATTGTCAGTTAGAGGTTTGTGGGGTTGGTACCTTGACTTTGTTTGTGTTCAATATTGGTTATGTATCATACTTGGCTCTTGGTAAGTCACTGCCTTTTTGGAGTCATGGCCCTACTTGATAGTGACCCACTGTTAAACAAGAGAAACAGAGCCTATGGTTAAGAAAAATAAGAGGTTTGTTGCTAGTCATTAGTTTTCTCCAAATAAGTGTTCTAAGAATTATTGATTATGACTCTTGAAATTTATACAAACTTAAAGCATTGCTTGAATGCCTGATTAAGTGCATGATATGAACATATACTTGTGATATTGCATAAATGAATGATCATGTTCTAAGACAATTGTAATAATATAATGTATGTTGATACAATTGATATGCATAAGAGTGTAAGAGGGAGGGACCTCATATCTATTACAAGGAAGGAATTTGGGTTGTGAGCCTACTAAGAATTTGATAAAAGTTATTTCTTTGTTTAATAAAATTGTTATGTTTATTCATGTGATGAAATTCCTAATAAACTCAGAATCCTACCTCGTAGAGTTGCATTGTTGATGTGGATAAATGACCAGTTAAGGAGGGTTTGACTTAGCCAATATGAAATATATGGATAGTGAAGTCACAATTGTGAAAATATATTAAGCATGGAGTTTTCCTTAACTAAAAATTGTCCTTGGATGACATATTTTATTTATGAAAATAATATGAATGCGTGAATGGTAAGCAAATAGAAAGTAGTACTCATTATGTTTTGGGTAATACAATAAGGTTACTTAATGAATTCCATGTCATATGGAATGTTCATATGGTAAGTGTGCAAGAGTATTTTCTTAAATACCACATGAAAGAAAGTAGTGTGCTTATGCTTATGAGATTTGTCATCTGAATGATTGAAAACAAGAGGGGTCAAAAATTAAATTTAAAAATAATTTTATATGAATAACATGGAATATGTGCAAGTATGGCACATGCATGACAATATGTATATGCAAATGTTTGGGTGCATGCTTGAAGGCATTGTTTGAGTGCATAAATTGGATGCAGTGCAAATTCCCATTATGAATATTCATCAAAACTTATGTGTAAGCAGATGAAATGATAGAGTTGTGACCAATATGTGAGGGTAAAATAATTTTAGAAGCTATTGAATGTTGCAACATTAAGTATACTAAGAAGCCAACTGAACTCCTTGAAAATATCTTAGCTAAGAATGCATGTGATGGTAGCCAAGTAAATAGGGTAAGTGGCAAGCAGAGGTAAAAAGATAGAGGAATTGGGTAATAATTCCTTCTAAATGAATTTGATATCTTTTGTGTTTCAAATTAATCCATGTATTGCATATATGTCTAAGAAGGGGTATGGTTTAGGTGGAAAATTTTTGGCACAAAAATATTTAGTAACATATTAATAATGTGCACATGCATTGCACTGTCATGTTAAACAAATATTAAATGGATGGATAATACACTCATGAGATAAAATATGTTTGGTAACGCATTGAGATGATGCACAGAAATGTGGGATGTATGAAACAAATGTAGGGACTACAACTGTGTTCATGAGTCCATAAGTATTGACCCAATACTTTCTAAGCTTGAGACAAGTGATTCTATCATATCATTTTGAGTTTATTGGTAAGGAACACATAATCGAAGGATTGGTTTTTCCTAGTTAAGGTGAAAATTGTATGGAATTTTTGATATATGAAAGCAAGATTGAATTAATACCTAGTAAGTTGTGACAAATGCAAGAAGCCTTCATTGTGTAAAGATTGCTAGAATCTTTGTGATGCATCCATGAGTTACTGTGGCATGATTTGGTCATTACATTCATATTATGAATAATTATGGTACATAGGCTTGGTGCATTGAGTGTGGTATCTCGTTTTCATTCAGTTCAAATCTCAAAAGAAAAAAATCATATATGATGAAACACAAAAAATCTTGTAAAGAAAAGTGAAAAACAAAAATAATTGGAGTTATTTTGTGGATATTTATTTAAAAAAAAAGAATATTGTGGGTCCATGATGGCACAGGTTCAAAATTACGAGATATTTTCATATAATATGTTGGTGGGACTAGCTCTTATGCCGGAGGAACCACATTTAAAGAACGCGTAATTTCCAAGAGTGCTGTCATTCACAGCATTAGAACTCATACATAGGAGAAACCTAACATCATAACATGCCCGACATATATGTAGAGAGGTGCCCCAGTAGGCGTTTTGATAGGAAAGCATCGTCGAAAAATCAATAGTCGAGATCTCACCCGACATCACCATAGGTTGGAACCGCTTACTACCAAAGGTGCCACGTGAGTGGTAAGTGGTATTCACCTTGTCTGTGGCAGGCGAGAATGATTACCATTATGTCACGATAGGTCCACATCACTCCTCCACCTGCCACTTCATCTATCATTCCGCGTCACCTTCCATCTCACCACTCCACATCATCCCCCCTCATTTCATCATGCGTCAACATGTCGTACACTTTTTTTCCACACTCATTAACTTCATTTTTTCCCCTGTTTTTCAATAAAAAGCCTGTTTTCTTCACTCAAAGTTATTTTTTCTACTGATTGCTCCAAAGTTCACCGACGTCCACCGACACCTGCTGATTTTCCAACTCAAATCCGACGTCAACTAATATTTCTTAGGTATTTATCTGACTACACAACTTCGTCCAATTGTTGAAAATGTCAAAGAAAACTTCCTTGATGGGTTCTGCAACCCATATCACGCTTATGGACACAAAGAAAGATGTTTTTGACCCCATATTCTGTCAGATTTGGATGATTCAAGAAAAATTACATCTCTAGATATAACAAAATTTTTATTTTCTTCATCATAGAGGCGGTATGCTTTGGAGGCATTTGAATACCCCAGGAAGATACACTTACGACTTCTAGCACCAAGTTTGTTTCTATGTACCTTTGGTATCAAAGCATAATAGGTGGAAACAAAAATCCTGAGATGTTTGACCGAAGGAACACGTCCATACCACAATTCATAAGGAGTCTTGTTTCTTATAGCACTAGATGGACATCTATTCTTTATATATGCAGCACATAGAACAACATCACCGCAAAACATTATCTTTACATTTTTGAAAAAAAGCATGGATCGTACCATATTCAAAATTGTTCTATTCATTCTTTCAGCTACACCATTCTGTTGGGGATTATAGGGCACAGTTGTTTGATGTTTAATCCCATGTTGGCGAAGATATTGTTCAAATTCATTTGATGTATATTCTTTTCCATTATCAGTGCGAATAGACCCAATATGAGATTGTACATCATTTTCAATCCATTTATGAAAATTCTTGAATGTTTGAAAAGCATCAGATTTGTTCTTCAATAAATAAACCCAACACATTCTGGTGTAGTCATCAATAAATGTCATGATATATTTATTTCCATTTACAAAAGGAACAGGCATTGGACCACATAAATCTGAATGAATGAGTTCAAGTTTCCTATGTGCTCTTGAATGTGAATCATGAAAAGACTATTTTTTATGCTTTCCTAGAATGCAAGCATCACATTGCTTAAGTTTCCTAGGAATTGTAGGCAAACCAACAACACCATTTTTCTTCAGCAAGCGGAGACTGTCATAGTTCAAATGTCCAAATCTAGCATGCCATAATAAACTTTATGGAAGTGTACCTTCTTCATGATGAGAAATGTTGTGCATGAGCAGAGGTTCCTTGCAGTTTGAGAAGCCTTTCTTCTTCTATTCCCCTCATGACAAGTGAGTGGTCAGATGCTTTTCTTACCTCAAGCTTGCCATCAAACATATGAATGGAGTGACCTTGCTGGCGGATGTGGACCAAGGACAACAAGTTTCTCTTGAGATGTGGGAGATATAAAACATGATCAAGAAGAAAGTCTGAGAGACCAGGCAGTTTAAGCCTGATTGTGCCAAGACCTGATGGCTTGATTTTTGACTGATCTGCAAAGTAAACTACTCCATCAACATTGTCAGTGAAATCTTCAAAAAAATCTTTTCTATGAGTCATGTGACAGGTTGCTCCTGAATCAAGCAGCCAATCATTTTTCCAGGAAGCAAGTGAAGTGTTAAACAAATCTTCATTTACTCCAATGTTACATTGTGCCTCAATATAGTGAGCAGATTCAGGTGCTTTACCTTTGTCCGTATCATCAGTTTTACCTTTCTGTTGGTTTCTTCTCTGCTCAATTTTGTCCCATGGTAGCTTGCATGTAGAGGCATCATGTGATCCATTTCTTTTGCAGCGAATACAATGTAAATCTGCCTTTTCTCCTTGAGGATGTCTGCCCCCCCTGCCTCTGAAGTATCTTCCTCTTCCTCTTCGTCCACCTCTTCCTCTTGTAGAATCTTGAGCAGGATATTTTTCTTTATTAGCCATGCATACAGTCTCTTCAGAAGATTCAGGGATTGTTTTCTTTCCAAAGGCTTTTTCCCTTTCAGCAAACTTTTTCACAAGAGATTCAAAGGTTATATCCTTAAGATTTCCATTTGCTTGCAAAGACTCAAGATAATTGGAGTATGTAGGATATAGTGCCTTGAGGAAAGCAATAAGAGATATATCAAGCTTAACTTTAGTGGAATCTATATCATGCACTATAGATTTTATTTCAGATGCAAGAGAAAGAGGGTCATTATTTTGCAATTCAAGAGTGAAGAGTTTGATCATAAGTTGCACAACTTCAAGTGCAGAATGTGAGTCATAGAGCTCTTTCAGTTTTTGTAAGGCTTCAAAGGCAGTTGTAAATGTTGTAAGGTGATGACTCACCTCCTTATTTACAGATGCTGCTATTAGTGCATATGCTTTGATGTTCTTGTTTTCCCAGATGGCAAGCTCTTTGTCTGATGTGGGCTTTTCTGGGTCACTGTCTCCTTCTCCGACACACA